>JAKSZP010017228.1:0-165044 GCA_022478985.1 Massospora cicadina | reverse complement strand
AAATTAAAAAAATTACCTGACAAATTCTAGCTTTGATATAGGTTATAAAAATAAATATTCTTAAAGTACCTGGTCCAACATCACAAATTCTACCAGGACTTTTTAGAATGTACATTGATCTAATAATGAAAAGTGCATGTTTTTTTTAAAATAAAATTGCTGGAGAAGTTATCATTATGGTGTACCCTAAGGCTGAGGAGCTGAAGTCAATCAGGACTTATGGCCTTTGTCAATGAGGATGTAACTTTGGAGATATTACCAACTCTTTCCTATGTTAATCAGACAACACATAAAAGTCCAGTTTAGAGTTTGAACCAGAATCTTGTCAACTGAGAATAAAATTTGATAAAGTTAAAGTTCAATTTTAACAAATATGATTTACTTATGTTGTTAAGGTATTTTCAAAATCCATATGACAAAAAAGTATTTAAAAGTAAATAAAATAGAATAACAACTCCTCTGAGTCTCTCTCTGCTCGGCGTAACTTTTTGAGCAATTTATTTGGTTAATTAAAAGCAAATAAAATCACACACCAAAGGCTTACTCTGATGTCATCAGATCCCCCGCTGACTTCCCAGCATGGGGCAGCAGTGAAACTCCCCCCTCCGTTTTCCATCCAACAGGAAAACGCGCTCATACTGGCTCGCCCAGTTATTCCAAACCCTTGGGATGATTTATTCCTCCCAAGGATCTCGATGCTCATCTCACCCAAGCCCAAGCAGTGCCCGCTGCCCCCTGGTGCTCCCCTGGAGCAACATGCGTTTTGGCCTTAGTGTCAAATATGGGAAATTCTTCCCCTACGATGACCAAGCCATTATCAAAATAGTGCAGGTGGTGATGACACCAGCCTGTTTTATTGACTTCCGCCCTATAAGGAGTACTTTGATCTTGGCTTCCCCTGTGAAGCTGATGCAGCCACAACAGCAACGGTGCCATTAATATTTACCAATATCCCCCTCCCAACAACTTTGACCCAGCTCCTAATGGACACCACCTTGGTGGTCCAGTTCGCTGGTTTGCCCACCCACCTCCCCCCTGAAGTGCTCCACCAGGAGCTGATGGAAGGTTTGGCTGCCTACGGCGCCAATCCCATCTTGCAATTTGTGGTCCCAAATGGGGCCACACGCCTCGCTGGGCCTTGAGTGTATGCCACAATCAGCCCTGAGTTTACTAAAATTTCTTTGGCAATTCCTCCTCGTGCCACCATCCCATCTGCCCCCAACCATCCATTCTGGGCCCACGTTGAGGGAGGACGGACGATTTGTCCATCCTGTTTTGAGTTAGACCACTTGAAATGCAAATGCCCATACTCAGAAACTTCTGCCAATGCCAAAAGTTTGCCTAACACCCTCCAATCCACCGCCCACCCTGTGCCAACTCTGACATGGGGTACAATCCTACCTTCCCCTCCTCCAATGCCTGATGCTGCAGCTGCACCTGCAGCCACCAATCAACATCCCGCTTGCACCAGGGCCTTGCATTGTTTTTCCAATCAAGCGCAGAATTGGACCCTGGTTTGATCCCAGGCAAATCCAGAAAGCCAGCCAATCCTCAACCATAAGCTGATTCCCCAATACAATTCAACCAAAACCCATGGGAGTATTTGGATGAAATTGATGAATCAGGTAACATCATTGAAGAACTGTTGCTGCAGGTCGAGTGGCTCTGTAACGCAGAATGGGATGCAAAATTCCCACCTCAGAAATATGTCCCACAACCTAACGCCAAACCGTTCTACAGCAACCACCAGTTTGCAGTAGAAGCAGCTGCCACACCAGATTGCCATACACTCTGTAAAGCTGCCACAAAATCTGTGGCTGCACTCGCAGGAGGAATTCCACCTCCAATTATCCCCAAAGATCTTACTGCACAAAGTAAGAACCACATAAAATTTTACACAAAAACGTCACTGAAGCCATCCAGAACGTGGTAACAGTAGCACGAAATTGAAAGCCAAAATAAATCAAACCAACATTGCCATGTTCGTTAAACTCCTAGACTCCCACCTCAAAGCTGAAGACGCTTTGGCCAAATACATCATTGACATTATGATGGCTGGCAACTATTTGGAAGTTCCAGTCATCAAGGATAATGAACCCCATACCGCCAATGCCCCCACACCCTTACTATCTGCCTTAACATGCACCCTACTCTGGGATGAGATGGATGTGGCTGAAGATGAGCCCCCCCGATCCCCCCTCCCCATCTACCATGGAGGGATAGCAGTATTCGCTACCCACCTGGTTGGATATCTTGTTAAGTATGATTCAATCGATCTGTCCATTTTGGGCGTTTTGTTTGAATTGTTATGTTTTTATTATGATTTTAGTTTTAGTTTGGTAATGTCCATCCCCTGGTCGGCTTACCTTGGTTAAATAAAAATAGAATAACAACTCCTCTGCTTGTCAACACATTCAAGCAAATTTAAAAAATACAGAAGAACTAAACAACTCTGGAAAACCAACACACAGCAAAACCCCAATGTCATTGGCCCTACCGCATGCTGCTCCAAAATGGGGCAGCGGTGAAACTCCCCTAGCATCTTCTGCCCAGCAGGAAAATGCTTTCAAATTAGGTCAACAGTACCCCAATTCCTCAGATCAATACGTTACCCCTAAGGATCTCTCCCTCCACCTTGCACATTCCCAAGCTGTGTCTCATAGCTCATTCTGCTCCCCCAAAGCAGATGTGATTTGGCCTTTATGTTGAATATGGAATCTTGTATCCCTATAATGACAAACAAATGATATAATTAGCCTAGGCGCTTATTCAGCCAGCAGGCTTTATTGACTTCTGCCCCTAAAAGGGGTACTTTGACCTCAGCTTTACTTGTGAAGCTTATGCTGCAATCGTAGCCAACATTCACCTAGTGTTCCAGGGAATTCCCCATCCCAACCACTTGCACCCAGTTGCCTGATGACACCACTCTTGTGGTTCAATTTTTCAGGACTCCCCACCCACCTCCTACCTGAAACTTTATACAGCGAACTAATAGCTGGGGTATCAGTATTTGGCACTGACCCCATATTACAATTTGTGGCTCCCAATGGAGCCAACCAATTTTTGGGCCTTCGCACCTTTGCAACTATATGCCCAACATCAACTAATATCGCCATTTTGATTCCCCCACACTATTGTCCCCTCTGCCCCTTACCACCCTTTCTGGGCCAAAGTAGATAAAGGGCGCACGATCTGCCCCACTTGTTTCAACCTGGACCACTCATTGTGGCGCTGCCCCAACATAGCCTGAGCTGGAGCCCACACGCTCAACTCCCCCTATGATGCTCCCATTGCTGACATAAAAAAAATTGACAATTGTGGCACAATTCTCCCTCCCCCTCCACCTAAAATGGTAGATGCCACTGCCTTGGATTCAACCAATAAGGAACTGGCATGACAAGCCACCACTCCTACTCCAACTAATCAGGAGCTAGCATGGACTCCAGTAAATTCAAAAAAAACCAAACAACCACCCAATTCAGCCTACTCATATGCCAATTGACCTATGGTTTTCAACCAAAATCCCTATAATTATTTGGAGGAGGTTGATGATTTGGGAAATCCCATCCCTAACTTGGTGAGGCCCCAGGCCGCAAAATATATCTAAACACAGATTATGCTACTTATTTCAAACTCAGCACTATACTCTAAACTCTGATGCCAATGAATTCTGAAGTGACCACCAACTAACCAAGAAAGGCTGTTGCCTCCCCTGATTCTCGCCCCCTCCAAAAATCTGTAGAAAAATCAGTCACAGCCTTAGCCAAGGGGATTCCCACCCTTGTTCTTCCCCCTATGCAACAAGTTCATAAAAAATAAATTCTCCAATTCCACCTAGTTGCCCACAAGGCAGTACAAAAAGTTGTGATGGTCGCAAAATTTGGCTCCAAGACCTGCATTACCAGCAACAACATTGCCACCTTTACCACACTACCCAAAGTTCGCCTCATGGCTGAGAAATCCCTATCTGAATACATCACAACCCTCCTCATAACTATTTTCGAGATTCCCAAGCCAATCTGCTACCTTGACTCCCATTTTATTGATGCACCCACGCCTGTGCTCACAGCGCTCTACCATACACTGTCTGACACAGAGGAGGAAGATGAGCCTCCCAATCCTGACTCACCCCTCACCATGGATGCATAGTGGTATACTGCATCCGATCTGGTTGGTTCATTTTAGATTTTTATTTTCTCAATTTGGTTTGAGTAATACGCTTTTCTCTTTCTGTTCATTAAATTCTAGCTTAGTATAAGTTTTGCTCCTCAGAGCTTGGTATTGTCTGTCCCCTGGTCAGCTTGCCTCAGTTAAATAAAATAGAATAACAACTCCTCAGATGGCGTATTACATATAGAAAGATGCATATCATTGATATTTGTGGTTGACATACCAAATAATAAATTGAAAAAGCAAAAGTAAAGATTGACCAGCAAATTCTACTCTGAAAAGAGAACGCAATGGTATTATTTGATAAAGTAGAAAGTTCCCTATGCTTTTCCAGATTACAACTCAACTAAGGCCAAAATGAAATATTAAAGAGTAACTTTATAGAGTAATAATCATTTTTCGGTTTGGCAAAGATTGGACTACTTATTTAGCAATTCTTTACCAAACATATCACCTTATTACATATATTTTAGGGCAGTACATACAACAAACAACATTTTAGCACAAATAAATATAGGATAAAATATTGAAAAATATTTTCATGACTAATTGGTAATTTTCAGACCTTTTATTAAAGACATTAAAGTGAACATTACCGGAGAATAACTTATTGAGACATTAATGACAGCATTTGTCTAAATGATAAAAACCTAAATGTTTGGCGTTCCACATTTCATTGATAATTGGACGGTTTTATAATTAAAACATTCTTAGATATAGTGTCACAATTAACTATCTAATATAAGAGAATAATATAGTTTAACAAAAAATGTAGTAGGCTATTTCGTTAACATTGTTTCATCATGATTCACGTTTAATTAGGAGCCAAGAAGTTACAAGTTTGATGCAAATATTGCTATAAAAACAGAAACTAAGGGCATCATGATTATAAACAATTAATGTCTAACCTTACTATAATCATGAGTACAGTAGAGATGGTTCTATTTAAAAACTGCATCAAATGACCCATTTAATATGGGACCAAAAATCCTTAATTATAGTGATAATTATGAATTGAGACGGAAAATAAGGACAACAACAAGATTACAGAGTAAAAGTATATGAGAAACTAGAAACAACATTGATTCCCACATGGAATTTTAGTTATATTTGGGGTATGCTGACCAAGGGATGGACATTATCAGAGCTTGAAAGAACAAAACAAAAACTAATGAATGAAATGCGATGGACAGATCCACACAAATTGATGCAAAACTCCAAGAAACACACACCAACCTAATTGAAAGTATAAACTGCTATATGGCCATAGCGGAGGGGGAGTGGGGATTAGGAGGCTAGTCATTCTCTTCTGGGGTGGACAAGAAGCGGCACAAAGCAGAGAGCAGGGGTGTGGGCGCGTCGTGGAAGTGGGGGTCCATGGAGGTAAGTGGAGCTGGCAATGGGATCTCCCTCTTGAGTCAGTCAGAGATGTATGTGGCAATAGTCATCTCAGATCTCATGCAGTCTCTAGGGATGTCATTAATTATGTTGAAATTCTGGGCGGTGGAGCGTATTTTTTGGTCCAAACTTTGCAGTCAATGCTAAGGCTAGGACCGCCTGGTTGGCCATGGAGTAGGTGTGGAGGCAGACCTTTTTGGAGTGGGGCCAGCCTAGGGCTAATGAAAGAAGGAACCAGGCCCTTAGCCAATAAAGTGATAGATTATATTATGACTAGCTAGAGTGGACGATTATGAGGGGAGGCAATTGCCTCTTAAATTATTAATGCCGCTTCAGAAATGTGGGGCATTATGGAGAGGCGCTAAATGGCCGCAGTGAAATTTGAATGTATATTTGGCATCGAGGCTATCATGAAATTAAGCAGATGGATTCCTCTTCTAGTTTCTGAAATTAGGTTTGAGATTGGTCATTCCTGGTGGAATAATTAATCACCTAGTTTTGATAATATTAATAATAAATGTGTCTATTTGTGTTCCATATTTAGTTGTGTCGAGCTATTTTTCTTGTTTCCATCAAGGCTGCATTTTTCAGGGCCAATCCCTAAAAGCGTTTCTATATGTTAATCACAGGCAACTGAGGCTGAGGATGATCTTTTAATTATTAATGGAAATTAGGAGGATTTAACAGCTGTTTACGCCAAGGATAAAATGAGAGTTTAAATGATAAAGGTTTATTGGCATAATGCCAACTTAACATTGGGTTATCAGGATCACAGACGACTTATTCCAAGGATGATCCAATCAACCTATCATCAAACAATTACTGGCAACTTATGCTGAGGATAATTGTTCTGCTGGATGAATGCTGAGGTTTCTGTTATGAGAGCAAGAAAGAGTGATTCTGCCGCCTCTGATTCTGAATACCAGCGACTGATGCTGATGATGAGAAAAATTAATATTCAGAATTTAGAAAGGACGGATAATGATGGAATGAGGCTTAGCAGAAGGATGACGATTGGTTGAAGTTCTGGAAATGGATGCAATGGAATTTGATTAGGTGAAATATCTTATTATAAATAGTTGTAGTTTCCTTATTAATAATGATCTCACTTTCGCCCATTTTTCATTATTAAAGTAGTGAAAGCGGCGGGTGGTAGAAGATGGTGCTGGAGATCACTGAGGCAGGTGTGGGGTGAGACGCTTGGAGTGGCCAAAGATGCAGCTCCCATATCTTAGCACTACAAGAAACACTCGACGGGAACCTGGCCAACCAGCCACCAACAATGATGGGCTGATGGCCATCAGCCATGAGGGTGGTGTAGCGTCCAAGCCATGGCACCCAGGATGATAATGGACCTACAGTGCTCACCCAAAAAGGGCTGGCTATTAGTCAAGAAATTGAAGGAGCAAGTGGTCAGGACGCCCAGGAAGGGGGCTGAGGACCACTGGTGCACTTTTAAAAGGGGCTAAGGGGCTAAGGCGAAGTTTTTGATCTGCTGAGTTGGTGGGTTGGATGTGGACTTGTAGGGGGTTGGTACGCCTATGAAGGCAAAACACCTAGGGCCAGCAGTCCTCATACGGTTTGGCCTGGCACACAGGCAGAGCCCTGATGCAGCGGAGTGCAAAAAGTCGTAACAGAGGTACTCTGTGAAGCATGGAGCTTTGACTGATTTGGAGACAGGATTACCCAAATCATCCACTTCTTCCAGATAACCTCATGGATATTGGTTGAAATAATTAGACAATCAGGATTGGGTTGAGCGGTGAGGGGTGGCTGAGTGGATATTTTGTAGTTGAGCCAGGGTACAATCTGCTCTTAATTGGATGGAATAGGAGAGTAATATTAGTGACAATCTCCTTATTGGGTGAAGCTGAACCAGATGCAGTATTTTTCTTAGAGGAGTAGGGGGAGGAATTTGCCCCAATCAAAGAAAGTAACAAGGTCAGCGATGGGATATCCTGATAGGATTCAGGCATGGGGCTGCAGCACGAGCGTTGGAGGAGAAAAAGTATTTTTAATTGTCCAATTCGAAGCATGTAGGGCACATAGTGCGCCCACCATCCACTTGGTCCCAGAAAGGATGGTTTGGGGAAGAAGTGAAAATGGTGTTAGTGAATTGAGAGGGCAAGCTCCAGTGAAACTGGGAATATGATCATGAAGTTGAGAGGGTCTGTGAGGTTGTTGGTTCCATTAAGAACCACAAATTTCAGGATGGGGTCTGAACCATATGCTGATAAGCCAGCCAACAGTTCATTGTGTATGATTTCAGGAGGTAGTGATAGGGAGGCCTGAGAACTGAACTAACTAGTGGTGTCAGTGGGCAACTGGGTATGAGTTGGGAGAGGGATACTCTGGAACAACAAGGGAATGGTTGCTGATACTTCAGCATCAGCTTCACTTGAAAAGCCAAGGACAAAATACTCTTTGAAGGGGCGGAAGTTGATGAAACTTGAAGGCTGAAAAACAGACTGGGGTAATTTGATAATAGGCTTTTTGTGATATGGGAACACTTTTCCAGATTAAACCTAAAGGATGAATTGTCATGGCTTGTGAGTGACATCAAAATGGGGACAAACACCAAGGATAAAGCTGCATCTCAGGAGGCCAAGAAGGGGAGCTTGGCGGGCCTAACTGATCTCAAGCATACCTTGGATCAACGCTGGATTAAGGCGAGGTATGCTCAGGTTGGTCCTAGGGATGTAAGAGAAGTTCAGCCCTGTATAACAGCAGGTGCATTAGAACGAACTAGCTTTTTAATTAAAAAATGGTTTGCTTCAGTTTCTTGGTGAACGGCGTCTCAAAACCTGTTTGGTTTATAAAATTTCCATCTTGGGTCGGCCTTGCCCACAATCAATAACCTGAGTTCAATCAATTACCAAGTATAGTTTACTAACCAATAAAAGCGTGCGCTTATTGGTGCACCTTGGCTTAGCACCGCTTCCATTGATCAATTGTTCCCTCAAATTTCCTTAAATTGTTTCAAGATCAATCTCTCTCATTGGTCAACTTCCCCATAACAAAAACCTTTTGTTAGTATACTTTTTTATATGTTATCTTGGACGAACCTGTTTGTGGACCTCTTCAAGGAGTTCTAATGCAAAGTTAGTTATTTAATTTTAACAACTTTAACTCTCTCCACTCGTGCACCATTGGGCCACCCAGGTTTCCTCCAACCCATGACGCCTATACCCTCCTGCTCAGAGCACCGCTTTGGTATAAACCCCATTTTGGGGGTACACTCCAACCTTGATGTTAGTTCTTTTTTGTTTCTCTGTCTACCACTAACCACCCTAGTCATAAGTTACTACAGCTTTAGCACCCTCTGAAGGGCTCTATTAGCTCCATTACTAACGACTAGTTCCCTGGCATTGAGCCTGTGCACCATGCACTACCACGCTGGTAACAGGAAAGTTATAGACAATCTCCTTTCATTAGTCAACTAACCTCTTTATCTTATGTTCTCAAACCTTTTCTGTGTGGGACTTTCACAAAGTGTAAATGGTGTGCGCCAGCTGTCAGCCACAGCTGCGGTGGGGCTCACCACTGTTTACCCTTTTTTCAAAAGATTGGAGCATTTTGGCATTATTCCATCTACCTCTGACTGGAAAGTACTCACCTTTCTTGCTCATACCCATTAGATATGGATGCTTTGCAATCCGAGAGTCATGATTCCCTAACTTTCCACCAAAATTAATAAAATTGATTAAATAAGCTGGTTTTTTTTGCACTGAATTTGGATGGTGCAGGCAGGATCCTCAAAGGAGGGCCTGATGGTGATGGCCTTGGATAACGTTGTACAACCTGTTGCTGAAATGGGAAAAGGGTTGTTCACAACCAAAAATGAGTCTTATAATGACGTTGCCATATATACAACTGAACCATATTTATTCTCTTATGGCTCAGATATAGACCCCATTTCAGCATATCGAATCACCCCAGAAAACCTACGCTTGACCACCACAATGATCTGCAGAACCCAGGAGGTGGAGAAGGAGTTACAATCACAATTAAAAACGTTTATGCAGTGGCTGAAGATATGGTGGTATATGTGATTTCAGTAGTAAGAGTGACCAAATATTCCTCTTAGTTCTTTGATGCAAAAACGTACCCTGGGGGTATGTTAGACCCTGAAGAGGACTTTTGTGGTGAAGTGGTGGCGTTGTCTTCTATAAATAAAGATTATTCAGGTTATTATTTGTTAATTGCTACCCTTTCATCCCCTTCAGGTAAATTAGCACTACTATCTTGTTGGATACTAGAGCCTCTTGGAATTTTATTGAACAAGACTTAGCTGACTAACTTGAGCTTAGTTACTTGCCAGGTGGTATGGTTATGGGAGGGGCTTCTTAAGGTATTCCCACCCAGAAGATACTAGGGTCACTTGATTATCAAGTGGTCAAGTATCTTTTGATGGACCGTTTCCAAACAATCAAAGACCTTCTGTACCCCATTATTTTGGGAGTAGAATGGTGGCGAAAGTTTGAATCAGGACAAACTTAAGAGACAATACTCCATCTTTAGCATTAAAGAATGGTCATACATTAATTGTTCCTTTTTTGAGGATAATTTTCAGGGAGATTTTCCCCACTGGCCAGTATACAAACTCTCAGTCTTGCTCCATTGCTGAAACCCTCATTAGAGGTAACTTTACCTTCCTGTTTGGAGGGTCTGGAATCTTCATTTGATGCGGCTTCAGCTAATGCATTACCTGCTCATTCAGAGTTTGATTGCGAGTTCAAGCTCACTGTTGATCTGGTGCATATATCTTCCCCAATTTTACTCTTTGACTGTACGGGAGGAAGCAGCATTAGATGTGATTTTAAGGAGCAGTTAGACAAAGGAGCTATTTTCAGCTTATCTCCCCATTATGCTCCCCACTTCTATTTGTGGAGAAAGCTGATGAACTTTACGCCCTTGCTTAGATTATGGGAACCTAAACAATGTTATTGTACCAGATTTACATCCCATCCCTTTGGATTCACAAATTGCGCGCTATGTGGAGAAGGCGATAGTCTTCTCCAATCTGTATTGCTTAAATTAGCTAAATCTTATCAGGATTGATAAGGGCCAGGAGTGGCTAACCACGTTCCGTACCAAAAAAGGGATTTTCCAGTTTTGGGTCATGCCCTTTGGGCTTAAGAATTCCCCTGCTATCTTTCAACGCCGTATTTATGCGGCTTTGGGGGACCTGCTGGGGGTATGTGAGGTTTCCTACATGGATGATATTCTAATGTTTTCCCCTAATCATGAGTCCCATGCAGTACACCTTCGGCAAGTGGTGGAGCAGTTAAAGGAAGCCAACCTTATGCTAAAGATCAGTAAGTGTAAATTATTCAAGTCCCAGGTCACCTTTCTGGGAAACATTGTGTTTAAACAAGGACATATGATAACTCCAGACAAGGAGAAGGTAATTCGTGAGTGGCCCACCCCAACTTTGGTCAAGGAATTGAGGAGTGTTTTGGGGACGTGCACATTCCACAAGAAGTTCACACAGAATCTTTTTGAAGTGGTGGCACCCTTGTATAAGGCGAGTGGGGCAAAAGTGCTCCATTGATCCCTCATTTTGAAGGATGCTTTCCAAGCGGTAAAGTGCATTCTGTTGTCCACATCCTTCCTTCGCTATGTGGATCCTTCAAAAAGAGTTCACTGTATCTACTGATGCCTCCAACTTCACCATAGCGGCTGCCTTGTTTACAAGTAGGTGAAGATGGAATAGAGCATCTGTTGGGATATTTTTCTACGAAAATGTCTCTTCCTGAGTTAAACTATGCTGTTTATGACAAAGAGTTATTAGAAGTGGTGGAGGCGTTGACTTATTGGCGTCACCCCCTGCATGGATCTTCCTGACCCTTCTTCATGTGTACAGATAACCATGCCTTATGTACAGCGCGTACCTAATGTCTTGACCCCACAGCAAACCCGCTGGCATGAGACCCTTGCCCAATATGCATTTTCCTATGAGTTTACTAAGGGCATAAAGAATGGGTTGGCGAATGCTTTGAGCTGCAACCCTGCTTTAGCTCCTGATTCTAATGAGGTAGATGTGCATAGTACCCATTTGATAATTTCTGCTTGTTAAGATTGTGTCTCAACCTCCCTCTTCCTTGGCCCATGGGCCAGCGCTCTCTTCTTTGGAAAATGCGGAGGAATACAGTATGTTTAGAAAGGTAGTCCTTTCTCAGTTGTTATCAGCCAAATATACTATAGACCTTGCTAAGAGCGCGCTGAATCAGGAGGATCTAACTGGGGGTTATCACGTAAAGGATGAGATGGTGTGGTTTCAGGGGCGCCTATGGGTTCCTGCTGGACCACTTCGCCTGGAAATCATCTTGGAACATCATGATTGAATCACCATTGATCATCCTGGTAAGGCGAAGACTCTGGAGCTTATTCAACACTCATACAATTGGAAGGGCTTACCCACTCAGGTGAGCAGGTATTGTAAAGAATGCCTGAACTGCAATCAAATGAAACCAAATTGACAACCACTATTGGGGCTGTTGGTACCAGTTCAAAATGCTGAAGGGCCTTGGACTTCCCTATCAGTGGATTTCATTATGGAATTACCTGTTTCAGATAGTTACTATGCAATCATGGTAGTGGTGGACCATTTTACAAAGTTTGCCCACTTAATTCTTTGCAGAACCACAGTAACCGCGGCTGAGATGGCTAAACTCTTTGTCACTCATGTGTTTGCGCTTCTTGGGGTCCCCCAAGAAATTACTAGTGATTAAGGCCCCCAGTTTACCTCTGTCTTTTGGGAAGAGTTGTGTAAAACTCTTCATAACTGCCCCTGCCGTTCAAAATCCAATCACCCCCAATCAGATGGGCAGACTGAACGAGTGAACCAGTGCTTTGAACAGTTCCTGCTGTGTTACACTGCCGTGGATCATTCAAATTGGGTTTCTCACCTTCCTATGGCCCAGTTTATCTATAATAACATGTTACAAACATCTACTGATTGTTCATCATTTTTCGCCAACCATGGGTTTAACCCCGCCTTCAACATGGAACCAAATTGTGGATCAAAATTTGAAGCGGTGGTGAATTTTGCTAAGACTATGAAGAAAGTACACCAGGGGGTCTCTACAAGTTTGGAGGCAGCAATGCAAGTTTGTAAAAAGAACGCCAATGGGAAAAGACGAGTGGATCCATTGTACAAAGAAGGGGATCTCATGTTGCTTAATGCTCGAAACATTCTTATTAATCAGCCATACAAGATGCTAGGACCAAAGAGGATTGGCCCTTATTGCATTGTCAGAAAGGTAGGACACGCCTCATACCAGTTAGATCTTCCCTCTTCATTTCAGATCTTTTCAGTTTTCCATGAAAGCAAGCCCACGTTGTTTGAGGGCCCCCACCAGAGACTCCTGAGGCATATCTCATGGATGGGGAACCTGAGTGGAAAATTAAGAAATAGTAGCCTCCTGCCCATAAAAGAAGACTGGAGTACCTGGTATCCTGGAAGGGATTCAATTCATCGGAAAACAGTTGGGTACCAGCACGTGACTGCACACATGCCCAAGGCCTGATTGACGTTTTCCACAAGAGTTTTCCCCAGGCTTCCAGATCTCAGTCAAAACAGACCGTTGCAGCTATGAAGTTGGCCCAAGCCCACAAGAACTTTTCCCTGGCGCAAGCCCCTGGAGAGGGTGGAGCCCCAAAAAGGATGAGAGGGTAATGTCATGGCTTGAGAGTGTCATCATAATGGGGACAAACACCAAGGATAAAGCTGCATCTCAGGAGTCCAAGAAGGGGAACTTGGCAGGCCTGACTGACCTCAAGCATACCTTGGATCAACGCTGGGTTGAGGCGAAGTATGCCCAGGTTGGTCCTAGGGATAAAGGAGAAGTTCAGCCCTGTATAACAGCAGGTGCATTAGAATGAACTAGCTTTTCAATTTAAAAAATAGTTCACTTTGGTTTCTCAGAGAACTGGGTCCCATAACCTGTTTGGTTTTCGAAATTTCCAGCTTGGTTCAGCCTTTCCCACAATCAATAACCTGAGCTCAGTCAATTACCAAGCATAGTTTACTGACCAATGGAAGCGTGTGCTTATTAGTGCACCTTGGCTTAGCACCGCTTCCATTGATCAATTGTTCCCTCAAATTTCCTTAAATTGTTTCAAGATCAATCTCTTTCATTGGTCAACTTTCTCATACTAAAAACTTTCATTAGTATACTTTTATATATGTTATCTTGGATGAACCTGTGTGCGGACCTCTTTGAGGAGGTCTTGTGCAACATAAGTTATTTAATTTTAACAGCTGTAACTCTCTCCGCTCATGCACCATTGGGCTGTCCAGGTTCACTCCAACCAGTACCGCCTATACCCTCCTGCTTAGAGCACCGCTTTGGTATAAACCCATTTTGGGGCACAATCCAACCTTGTTGTTAGTTCAGTTTTCATTTCTCTGTCTATTACTAACCACCCTCATCCTAAGTTACTACAGCACCAGCACCCTCTGCGGGGCTCTATTACCTCCATTATTAATGTACTAGTTCCCTGGCGTTGGGCCTGTGAACCATGCACTACCACGCTGGAAAACAGGAGAATTATAGACACCCTCCTTACATGAATTGCATATTGTCCAGTGGAGCACAAGGGGGCTTTGAGGCACTGCCTGAGTTTGGGCGAGGTGTAAAGCTAGGTCCATAGGTGGAAAAAAATCGAGCTGAAGCAGTGGGTGTTCTATCAGAACAATCTAGAGCGCATTTTGGCAATGGCAAAAATTTAGGAGGTGGCACACCACCGATCCATGAGGGGACAGTGAGAGGTGGCTCATCACCATAGATTAACTGCAGTTGGCTGAAGACGAGTGGAGTTATTTTTTAATTTGCAAATTAAGATCTGGCCAAAAGTGGGCAAAGAGAGTTAGAAGCCATCCAATTACCACCTAAAAGTATTTCAAAAATGTTTTTAAATCTGGTTTATAATAATTTGCTCATTCTTGGGATAACAGTTCTCTTGACTGTCACTGAGGTCCAAAGATGAGATTGAAGCTGAAATTAGTGGAGAGGTCAAAAACGTAAAAGATGGGGGGAATATGGACTACTTCAATGTGTTAAAAAGTATCAATTTTTATAGAGCGTGTAGGGACATGGTGCCTTAGGAACCTATATGGCCCTGTGAGATAAGGATCTTTTACAGCCTTCAGGATTAATAGCCTGGAAAGTGCCCTCATTATACTACAATCCTAATGACTGCAGCAGTGGGGGAAGTGCCTCTTGTGATTTGAGAAGTGGGGATGGGATTCCTTAAAGGGTTTCCATCAATTCTCATATGTGGGATGCTTCCTGATTGAATCTGGTTTTGGTGCCTTCAGGATAGGTTTTCATTCACGCTGGTTTGAGAGTCAACTTAATTGAGGCTCAATTTAGGAGCAGGAATTTTGGCTTAATTGTCATCTCAAATCCTGACACTCATCCACCAATTAAAAATAAAAACCAATAAGCTATAAAGAAAGATAATAAAAGAAGTTTAGAAAAATGATTATAAGATAAAATTGGGGCATTCTGTTGTTCGTGTTTTAAATTCTCATATGTAATACAATAGCAGCTATAATTACATCAAAAAAATGAGGAAGTTGATTTTACTGATGAAGAAAATCTTTAATAACTTACAATTAAATCGAAGTTTTAAGAATGAGGGACAGAAGTGTTAGGCAAACATGTTCTTTTCAAAGCAAGTAGAAATACTTATTAGACTAATAAAAAGTTTCTGCTTAATTGTTATTATAAAAGTAATATAATAATGCCACAAGACAATCCTAAATTTTTATGTTTACTAATTTAAAGTACATTACTAATATTTTATACCACTGAAACTTTTTAGGTTTGACTAATAAACAAGAAATTTATTTTTATGTACGTATATAAACAATACTGGTTCAAAGTGAGAGTCTAAGGAATATTTGATGTGAGGCTGCTTAACTTGTTACAAGAATTATCAAAAAGGCTAAAGAGAATCTAAATTTATTTATAAATATATAAGGACATGTAATAGATCTATTGAACTTTATAAAAAGCTGAGGAGCTTACAGAGCAATATTTATTATGTTTAGATATTCTATTGTTAGTGCACCTGTAGTAATGAAGCTGAAATATATATAGTATATTTAGAAAGAGTATTGAATATGTATAAAGCATTATGCATCTAGAACAAATAAATGATGGGCTAAGTGAATAATTTTCAATGAGATATATACTAAGAATGACCCTAGCCAAAACTTTTATTTCTCATTGCAATCGCTAATTGCAACCAATTTAATTCAAGACTAGGTATTTTGATAATCTCTTCAAGGAGATTAGTGCACCAGATGTTGGATAGTAGTTGGACTAAAAAAAAGGTACAGGATTGGTCTTTGCACTATCCAAATTTTGTAAACGCCCCAGCGACACTAGTGACCTAGATAAAAATAAGAAAATGGTGGTGAGTATTTCCCCAGAGATTTTATCCTGGCAAGAGAAATGCAACCAGTTCATCAGAACTCCACATTACCAGCCCCTGTCATCAGTGGAGCATGGGGTTTGAGTTTTCTGTATATAGACTTAATGGCGCTTTGGGAAAAGTTCTGTGGAGATGTGCACAACCATTTCCCAAAAGCAGTATATGTAGCATTGCACTCCATGACCTGCGGTTGGTTGGATCTCAGGTTTGAAACTAATGATGCAGCGTGAGAAGCTGCACAGGTGCATGTGGTGGTAGACCTCCCAGATGGTCAATGAATAGTTGAGATGAAGCGCACTTGATGGACCAAGTCTAATCAAACTTTTGTAACGTTTGACTTCCTCCACACAACAATAAAGCACACATTGCTGGAGCACCACCTCATTTTTGGGCTTAGAAGCTATGGGGAACTTAACCTTAAAAATGCAATGCTTTATGATTATGCCAGACCTGTGTATGGGCAAAGGATTTAGTGATCACCCCAACTGTGGTTATTGTGAAGACTTTACTAAATCCCACACATCACAGTTGTGAATGTTGATGAGCAGAAATCCCACCCGTTTCATGTCACAGTGGATAGCACGCCACCTATCTGCACCTTTTGTCATGCTTTTGGCCACGAGGCTCACATATGCCTTCTTCCAGGAAGGCATCACTCAAAACGAGATCCTCCCCAATGAAATGAGCATCACAGACTCCCATTATGAGCCTGCCGTTGACACCAATGCCACCTTCCCATGGGGCGCGCATGGGTGTTACATTCAGGTAAAACCTGTGTCCCTGAAGTAGTGAAAGAAGGCCAAACAGGCCCGTAGAACAGTGGCCAAGGCAGCGGCTATGGCCACGTCCATGACCCCTTCCTGCCCAGACCCAGGATGGCATTAAGTCATTTGCAGCTGAAGTGGCTCAAGAATCAGCTCACCAATCATATTGGGCCAACCAATCTGCAGATCAGATAAACGAGTCAGATTTGCCTGAAGAATTTACAAAACACCAATCAAAACCGATTCTCCAAATCCATTTCCCACCAAGTTTTCACTGACATCCAATGGTGCATTGCAGGAGCACTCCACTTTGAAAGCTCAAAATAAATTAAAAAACCAAAACTGACAATAAACCCACATCAAAAGCACTCTATAAAGACATTTACCCTGTAGCACATAGAACACATGGTGCCAAAGAGAAACATGCTGAAAAAGAGGGGTGAATGGAAAGGGGCCCTTCCCCTAGCACCTAAGGTGCGATGGGGAGACTTCATGATAGTGATGTTGAACATCGCTGGACTAAAGGTCTTGCCTTCCTGGGCTAGGAAACTGAGTTTTTAAAGAAAAATTTACATGTGGGAATCCTGGCCATTCAGGAATCCCACTGTCCACACGGTGCCAAGGAAACATGTGCAACCATGCTCCTCCACTACCTTTTCTTTTGGTTGACACTTTGGGGTGCTTATACATGTGACCCAAAGTTCTAAATTAATTTCTAAAAATTCGCACCTCAGGGGCATGTGTTTGTAGTGTCCTTTTTAAGGGATGACGAAGTGCGCACTATCATTAATATTTACACCCTGACCTGTGTGTGGGCTTACTGGGAATTCCTCTCAGCCATAACTTCACTCCCTCTTCCACCTGATCAGTTTGTGGTAGGCAACATGAACTGCTAGGCAACCCAGCCACCAACCGCTGGTCTTCTACGCCCAACCCACCCCCTGCAGGGCATGTTGAACTGTGCATTCTAAAAGCCACTTTAGGCTTTTTGATACTGTCAAAAAATCGACTTTGGGCTCTGCTAGTTGGCAGGCCAACCTTATGAAGTTTGGTCAGCCCTTGCCATTTCACATTAGGCGTCAGGGCTAGCAGCGCCGTCTAACCCCTTGGCATGTCACCCAAGCCATTTGGGGATCCCCTAGCCTAAACTACAACTAATGAAATAAATAATAAACTTATAACAAAAGGTAGAATAGGCAAAGGGAGATATTTATTGAAAGGGAAGCGCCAGGCATTTATACTATTCACAAAATGGCTACTGCGCCCACCGCTGACCTATTGGCTCTTCTGCTGGTTCTTCCAGCCAACCACTTCTCTTCTTCTTCTACACTACTCTTCTTCCCTGGTGTCGACCCTCTCGCTCCATCCTTCCTGATGTCCAAATTAGTTTTGGCTCATCCGCAGCCTTAAGTTGCTGGTGAGCCATATAAATAATTAATCTAAATAAACATCAAATTTATATTTGATCTTTATATTGATATTAATGCAACAGAAACAACTTTAATTGCTCGCTTGACTTGAAATATCTCAGCATCTCACCAACATCTATTCTCATCTTATCTCAATATAAATGAGGCACTGGAAACAACCTCGGCCACCTCAAACTCATAATTGTTGGATCCACTGACATCGGATTATCAGGCAGAGAATTCATGGATTAATGATTGAAGCAAATACATCAGCTTTCCGCCAGAAATCTCACAACTGACCATGAATGGCAGTTGGCGTCAAACACTTGATTCTGTTGACTGATATCAAGTGGATCATCCTCAGCTATTAGTTGCCAGTGATCCTTATACTAATTCAGGGCCACCGATTGGCCCCACTTTAACCTAATTACCAAACTCAGCGGAATACTAATTTTGGCTCAACCCAAATTTGAGAGCAACTAACCAGCAATCATATCAAATAACACGAAATTCAGTCAATAAGCCATTCTGCTGGGATTGGCCATATCATCCTAAATAATGCTAAATCATTGGAAGATTCCATCTGGCTAAAATTCTGACAGATACCATCCCCAAACATGCACTGCTGGTCCTCAACATGTCCCATCCCCATGTGCACGTCAGTAAGTTGAGGTCTATGTCCTGCACTTACCTTATTCTTTCCCTGTTGAACTTTTGGTCCCAGCTTTCCCACTTTATGATGACAAAATTGAACTCTTCAACCACAGGTTGGTGTCAATTTCCTTCTCTTTGTCAAGCCCTGCAGCACAGGCACTAAAGTAATGCAAACATTTTTAGCAAAATCACATCACCAAAGTTTTCCTCATGGGTAGACACCAAAACTTTAGCACTGGAGTTTTCCACACCATTCTGTGCAGAACCACTTACTACACGGTCGACCTTCAAAGCAAACACCATCTGTCAGGCATGCCACCTCTCATCGTGTTGCTCATGGGCCACCTTGGCAGTCATTATGTGCATGCTTGCAGAAGTGGACCATATGAAGTCTAATGTCCCTGCTGCAGGCTACAGCCCTGCTTGGGGTCTTAAGTGGGGGAATTGTATGCTCGTCTCAACGCACTGGTAAGACAGCACAAGCATCATGTTTGTGTTCAGTTTAAGGCGAAAAATATAACAACAGTCAATATGTGCTTCGCCTATTTTTTCTGAAAATTCTTTGCACCATGACAGAGCTTGACCTGCACACAGGTGAGGTGGCTGGACCACTCCATAGCAGAAACTCCAGACAAAATCGTAATCAAAGTTTGAAACTATTACTTTTTTTGGTACTAGATGGTGTTTGAAACTATTACTCCAAATTGTATTGATCTGATCCAGTCGTACCAGCTAAAATTGATGAGTTTCTTGATGCTGCACAAATCCACACCATTTCTCATTACCCAGAGTTGATGAATTTAATTACTTGGAACAACTCTGGTATTCTGTCTGCGGTGAACCGTACAGGAAATGCACAGGTCCATATAAGATTCAATATGAGTTCTAAAAGAGATATTTTAATTATTTCTCCTCTTTGTTTTCTAGCCTTAATGAACCAATGCTTGTTAGAAACGTGGTTCCTCCCTGGGGCCAGGAGGCGTACTCAATAACGCTGTATAAAAAAGGGGATAATCTGGACTTGGCCAATTGGCGCCCCATATCACTTACTAATACAGATACTAAATTATTTACTAAAACTATGGCCAACCACCTAGTGGAAGTTGCCTCTGATATAATCTTCTCTGAGAAATTCATTTTTTCCCAAGCGGTCTATATAGGACAACATTCACACTGTAGCCAATGTCTGCCAATCCACAGCTACTGGAGCACCTGTTTTCTTAGACCAGCAGAAGGCTTATGATATGGTCAACTGAGATTACCTCAAAGCCGGCCTCCACAAGTTCCACCTTCCCAATTGTCAAAATCTGAGATTGCTCGCTTGATTAATTAAATCCTGCACAGTGAATTGGGCTGAAATTCAGCCAGTAGATCCCCAATTTGGCCAGTTGCTTACAGTTTTAGAACCGTTCAAAAATACACTAAGCATATGAAAATGGCTCCGACCTTTCTGGCCAATTTTGGGTTTAACTTTCCCCTTGTAATTGGGAACTTCAGCTGAGGCAGGCAAAGTTACAAGCTGTGGATCCTGAGATCCCAGCTTGCTGACACCCTCCAAAAGTGACTTAAGAAACAAATAAAATGAATATATAATAAAATAGACTTTTATTAGACTAGATTATTTGATGATAATTCATTAGGCTAGGCGCCAGTATTAATACCTCTAGGGCATCTCCTGGCCACACCAGAGTACAAAATTTCAACAGATATTTTACCACCTCAGTTTGGCCCTTGAACTGATACAACTGAAACCTTATCTTAGGCTTATTGGTGGCAAAATATTCTCAAGATTGGGAGGATTTCAGGTACAAAAATTGTGATAAAAGCATTCAAAATTGTCCTAAGATCTTCTTGATTTGAGTTTTGTCATACTGCTGACAAAATGTACCTTCTGTGAAATTCTTGTCTCAATTGAAATAGATGATGTACCCCTAATTGGTATGTCAGCAGGCCTCTCCCTTGATAGCACTAGGTACTCCTTTTCAGATGGTCCATGTGCAAGTGCTATCATACCGATTATGTGATCAACATACAAATTTCGCCCTAGGGCAGAAAATTAATTACATTGTTCATTTTTTTGATTGTCCATGAGGCTTTCAAACGTTAATTTTGGGTTGTCCCCAAGTAATTTTGTATACTATTTTCTTAATATTGGTCCCGATTAATTGGGACTAGTTGCCAATGATTGGGGCAGAGATAATTGGCCCAACTGTGTGAATGTATTTGGCCTGAGCTGCTGATAGAATAATTAATTGAATTGATGTTGAGCTGATCAACCCAAAAGAGTAGTTGCAGAGAAGTTTAATCTAAATGTGTTGGGATATTTGTCCCAAGCTTTAGTAATATAATTACATCCACATAGCAATAATCAGCCCAAGCTGTGTTATTGTAATAGGTTTTAATTAGATTACTAGTTCAAGCATTAGGCGTGAATTAGCCCAATCTGTAGGTTGTCAAAGGGTTTATTTTTGAGTCACCACAGAATTTGACACCAATCAATTCATTAATTGGGTGATTTTGCTAACGGAATCTGTCACAATGGCTGTGCATGGCCCTGGCTTCTTCACTGATGTGGTTCACCCTCAAAGGGGCATCCGCCAAAGTGATACTCTAAGCCCACTTCTGTATAACTTCAGTCTTGACCCACTTTATGCAATGTGAATTCTTACCTTACTGGTGTCCATATGCAAAACCAAGCACCAGTTAAGATGCTGGCATTTGCTGACAATTGTGTGGTTGGGGTGACTAACAACCAAGATGCACGCACACTGGAGGCTACTATCCGGGATTACTCCAGGGAAAGTAACGCTGCACTTAACGCATCTAAAACCAAAATCATTCTCCTCAGCTAGTACCAGTCCCGCTAGCCACCAGCACCCCGTTACCTACCTGCTTCAGCAGCTAGCTTACAGGTTCACTTGCCCCAGCCATCCCGCGCTGCCCCGCTTGTGCTCCCATTTTTTCTAAGACCTACTGCTGGTCAAGTACGCCATTTGGGTGTGTGGCTGGAGGTGGGAGGGTACGCCTCATTGGTAATGAAGCACCATATTCTGGACATTGTCACAAAACACATCGCCTCCCTCAGAGCCCACATAAACTACCCTCCCAGGAAGGGTTGTGCTTGCCAACTCTATGCTCCTATCTAAAGTCTGGTTTGTGTCCCCTGCTATCTCCTTTTCCCCATCTTTCTTCTCCTTGTTATACGCCCTCCTGCAAGGGTGGCCTTGGTTAGGCTGCCCGCCGCCAGTGCGCCTGGATGTCATGTTTGGCCCTCTCCATAGTGATGGTATGGACCTGCTCAACTTTGAGGCCCATGCCGCCAAAATACTTGGCACCAGGATTGCTGCAGTCACTAACCCCACACTCCAAGCCCAACGCTGGTCACGCGCGGTCTGCTCCAACTTTTCTTGCACCCTGGGCCTCAGTAATCCTACCAACCCCATTCTCTGTTGAAATATTTTGCCTCACATCCCTCTGCTGCAGGCCCGCATGGGACGTCACCTCACTTCAAACTAATTCTCCTCTCCATGTGGAGCGCTGAGTGAAGAATTTGCATCAGTGGGCACACCCCCAGAGGGGTCGCCCTACTTCCTGCTTCACACAGGAAGTAAAAGGCCAAGCCGTTCTGAACAGTTTGATACCCAAGAGGCCCCTACCATGGCCAGAGTGGAATATCTGGACATGTTGAGCATTCTCTACTCCCTAGAAATCCAGAAAGACATCTGGAAGTACACCCATCACCCTCTTTTGCAGCCACAAGTTTGTTCCCATGTGTGGCGCTGCTTGAAACGGGTATACTGTAATGCTGAGCGATCCAACGCATCACACTCCTCATGTGTTGTGTGTTACCAATATGAGACTTTGGTCCACCACCTGGAAGAGTGCCCACCTTCAAAAGCAATCTGGCGTGAGGTTCAGCATCTCTTTTGCCAGGAGCAAACACAGACCTTCAGCCTCTCTAGGAACATCTTCGCCTTGTCCTTGAATTCCCCTATACAACCTTCCCTCCAAGCCTTAGTGGCAGCAATTTCTATGTGAACTATCCACATTGTTGTCTTGGATGCCATTTCAAACTATATTCCCACCCTCCAGGAAGCTGTATGCCAATTCCAGTCACACCTTATGGATCACTTTCAAGCATGGGTGTTTGATTATCTACCATTTCATCAACAACAGTTAAGCTCATTCTGGTTCCTGATATGGTTCATCACTTCAGACCCTTTCCTTCATATGCGCTCAATAGCAGCGCAAGCCTCTACTCACAATACCCCTCTTCCTTTAATTGGCGTTCCCAGCAGCAACAGGAGACAGCACTAGCTTCTCTGGGGTTCCTCTAGCGTATTTTGTGCTTGATTATTATTACATATTGAAAGTGTCCATCTCATGGTCAGCCTTACCTGAATAAAATTAAAATTTAAAATTTAAATCTGAGATGTGCTCTGGTGATAAAGTTCTGATAAAAGATAAACTGAGGGTTATTAAATCAACAATTTACAATTTTATATAAAAAAATTGACATTTAAACCCTTAATAAAACTTTTTTAAAAAGAGCTGGTACACCAAATTACTTATAAGTTCATAATATTATTTCGCTTTACAGTATATAGCCCAATACTTAGTAATGGTGGAGTGCTGAATTATATTCACATTTTTTAAAATATTTCTCTCCCATTTTTTTTTACCTCACTAAGTTATTTTATCGTTATCACACCTCTTGTGATACTGTAAATGAGGCCTATGGAGAAGCCTCAAGTCTTATCTCAAAAATGTAGTAACTGTAATGGCTAGAATGTTGTCTGTGAAGGCTGCTAAGAGGGTTATCTCACAAAAGGAACAATAATCTAACCAGCCATACCAACTATTGTAAAGACCATAATTCTTTTCCTAATGAATTTTACTCACTTACAACAGATATTGATATTTTAAGATAGTATGTATATTACTGTGAATTCTGATTCATCTCAGATTAAAATTAATCTTCTCTTGGAGCGTCATTATCCTACCAATTCCCAATTAAACTGCTTTCTTGGAATTAAGCTGCCATTCATACATATTATTATATTCTTAAAACGTCTGTATGCTGAATTAATATGTGTAACAGGGTGAGGTATCAAAAGTTTCTTTTGGGAATTTTTGAGAGAGTGGAAAAAACTGTGGCCGCAAATCAAAAATCTGAGTTGTTAACTTAAGCCCCAGAATATTAAAAGGGTAACTTTTGGGACTAGAACTTTGTTATACAGTATAATTCAATCTTTTCTACCCTGATAGCCTTGCCTAAGATTATAAATACTTTCTTTCATTAATTAAATCACTTCACTTAAGTGTATCAAATATTGTATAGCATTTATGCAGTGATAGTATGATACATGTAACAGAACACTTATCAAGTGTGGCGGAAGCAAAGCTTAAATTTTTAGTGTAGTTTTTTAGTAAGCCATACAATTAAAATTTTTTATAGGAAGTATAACTAATACTATAATCTGGATATCCTTTACTTGAGAAAGCCACTGGAACTCTTAATTGAAGTTAAATAAACCAGAAAAGCTTTATCTCATACTTTGGAGTACTTTCTACTAGAATATAGTCTAGTTAAATTTTTATTCCCTATATAAGGAGAATTACTCATGGGAGAATTTTTATCTTTATATATGGTAAATTCTAGGCAATTTTATTTAAATGTATTGAATCATTAATTAAAAACAAATACCGTTTACAAGAAGAATTCCAGTATTAAACTTTAGCTTGAAAAGTTTTTATGCAGTATAACTTTTAGTGTACCTAATAGATAGGCGCTGCTCGCCATTGTTAACTTTCTTGTTAAGTTTACTGTACAGGTTCTGACTCTGAAGTAAGAATAAAGAAGTCTGTTAATTGTATGGAGAAAATTAGTCAGTCAAGTCTTCTTTATAAATGGTTCAACCCCACTCAGGTATAATCTTACTGATTTCTTGAGAGAATAAAATCAGATCAATTGATTCTTCCAAATTTTTAATGGAGATAAAAATATTAACATTTAAGAGATTATAATCTATAGTTTTCCTTTTTATAATATCAAGGGGTTTACGTTGGATATTGGTACTTAACTCTTTGGTTGACACCTTATAAATTATGACATTCATTACCAATGAACTATTCCTGAAGAAATATTAACTATGAAATAATTCTCTCATTATTTATCAATCTAGTCAACGTTCATAAATTACTAGATTGAAATCCTACCTATGTTAGTTTCCAAAATAACGCATTCCATCATCTTTAACCAACCTCATTATATTAACCAGCACAAGTTAAAGACATATTTGGGTAACAGAACAAACACCCATTTACAGTAGGCCATTACACCCAGGCTTAATATACTAGTTACTTCCATGAAAAGCGCTATTAACGCTTCAGTAATTTCAACCACTTATACCCAAGTGACTTATCTTGATTGATTCAAAAAATTAATTTAGTTGTTAATTAAAAACCTAACAACTAAATTCATTAATTAGCATTGTCAGGGATGATCCCTTTTAACCACTAGTTGCGCTACTATTAGAATTAAATCCTGATACTGAACTTAACTAATGTTTCTTAAGATAGTATAGCTTCAATCAATAATTTTTGGATAGTGATAACTCAATATCCATCAAGGTTGCTTCTTCATAAACCAATCAGGATAGAACAGAACAGAACAGATAACATAGTGATATCTGTCATCACTGAATAATATGGGAAATCTAAAAATATCACCACTGTCTCTTAAAGTGCACTTCAAGTTGCCACGTACTCAATCTGTATAATGAACTATAGCAGCCATTACAACTCGCTGTTGCCTTCCCTGTTGAACTGAGGGTACCATTATGGGGCCGCTTGAGCTTGTCCCCTAGTTTTGGTTGCCTTGCGGTGTTATGAACTTGCCCTGCTCATTGTATTGCTTTCCTCTTAGTTTTCCAAGTCTTATAGCACCTCCACAAATGCCACTGCCTTTGATACTCAAGGTTTTACCACCCCTCACGAAGTGCACAAATTAGCTGCCTCCGTGTGATCTTCTGCAATGATTGCCTCCACTGCTGGACTCCTTGTGGAGGCGTAACAATTTTTGTTATCGCCAACCCTAAGCTCTTACCCTCCCAAGATGGATACAATGTTTTCTGGGCGGCTATACTTCTGGTATTTTGGATTGTCTTTTGCGTTTCTATCCACCCAGAATGTTAGGCCAATCATAACTTTATTAGCTGGTGCCATGACAGGGCCCATGAGGATTAAGCTAGCCACCAGAATCCTGGGGATGCAATGCAGTATATTGCGGTGGCCACTCAATTGTGGGGACAGCTGACTGTCTCATGGAGGATATGAGTGATTTTCCTGAGTCGTAAGAGATGAAGGCACCAACTCAAAAATTTTGATAAATTGGTGCTGCGTGGGAGCAAAGGGGCGAGATCAAGCACTGGCGGCGCATGTGGTTTGATATCTTGGTGGTATTTCCTGCCGTGTTAGGCTTGTATGTGCCTTTAGCATATTAGTTCAATCCCTTATCCTCATACTTAGATGTCTTCTTCTCTTCATATAAAAGCAAAAGCAGTTCCTCATTGTTAGCAGATGATAGTGGTGGTCTGTTGTGTTGATAATATGGTCTCAGCGGGGTCAGTTTTCTATTCCATCTGAAACTGAATTGGGCTTCAATCTTTTGAGCCAAGTTGTATGCTCCCTTAAAGGTCTGAGGCACATTGTACCATGCCATGTGAGAACCCACCCCTGGTTGAGATATCCTGAAAAGCGGCAGTGGCAATATCCTTTGGGAGTTGGAGGAGTTGACTAGTTTGCCAGAATGCCTTGATGTGGTTGTCTAAGTTTTGGTTCAAGGGCATAATGGTGGTATAAGGAGTATATAGGTTGTGCCTGATGAAGGGGTGGCTACTATTGACAAGGCAACTGTGAAAAGAGAGGGTGGGACCTTTTCTAAATGGGAATTCTGGTGAAATATAGTGATATCTCACTTCTTCGCCTCTCCCTGTTGGCCAAAAGTAGGGCCAACAGTTTTCTGTTCTTTGGAGACCTTATGTTGCCTGTTAGGGTAGCTTGCAGTCATAGTTCATCCTGAACACCCAACTACTGCTGCGCTTTCTCATCTGAGGGGAGGAGGCGGGCTTATTAACATCACATTGCAGGCTTGAGTGTTCAAGAGGGAAAGATTGTTTGTGCTGCTTAGGTAAGGAGCACTTATTTGATAGCTCTAATTAGAGTAATTAAAGGACAAGCATGTCAGTAGGGCGCGAATTAGACTGTATAAGATTTTTTAGGCTGTTTACTGACCTAGGTTCAACAGGCCTTGAGCCATCAACATAACCGAAGTGTTATTGGCTAGGTTTATTATGTCAGACATTCAGCGTGCCAAGGAAGTTTATTGGCTTCCACTGGGGGTATTCCAATACCCATGATAGCACTCATAGTCTGCGTGGCACTGCCATTCTGAGGATTTGGGAGTAAGATTCTCTTGGAAAGAGGTTTGAGAGTGTTTGATCTACAAACATCAATCCCATTCCAACCACCAGACTGAGTATCAGCAAAAAATTTCCACATCACTCATAACTAGAATAGACTATTTTGTCAAAGTGGGGTGCTTGCGCCTACCAAACTCATTTGGGCTTGGGTTGATATTGGTTCAAGCATGCACTTGATAGTCATGCGTTGTTGCTAATTTTGTAGTTTCAAGTCTGCCAATATAATCATTGGAATTCCGTCCCATTATGATGTTTTACTTGGTATAGTCTTGGGTGTGATTTTATCATAATAGCAGCAAATAAATTTTAGACTGGCCTACCAGTCTGGATGCAAAATTACCTAAAAGGAAAGTCTGAATTTCAGAGGCACTGCTGCTTATACGTTTAAATGTGCTATGAGAAACTTAACTAGCGAGCGACAATAGTTTGTAATTGTAAATAGCAACCTGGCAATGAACCAGACTGTCACAGCCCCAGGGCCTGTGGGTCTGGGTACTTGGAAAAGTGGAATCAGATTGGGGTTTTAAATTTTGTCATAAGAAAAAAAATGAAATTTAGGGCACAGGAACTTTATTGATAAAAATAAGAAATCAACTGTCAATTTCCTCATTATGTTACAACTGCTTAAATAGACAACTAATTGGAGAATAGCTTAGGAAAGTGCAGAATTGGGGCTTTCAAGATTCAACTAACCTGGCAAACTTCGAGTGAGAGGGTAAAAACAAACTTATTGTAAACTGAATTCAAAAGAATTGGTGGTGGGCTGAGTTGCTGTCAGTTCATCCACAGACGCCCAAATTATTAATTTTCTTTGGTTCTGATAACTAGAGCAACAGCGTCTCACCCAATGGTCAGTGGGAACCTCCCAAGGCCACCCCATGCAGGGGCGGTCCCGTGAGGTTGGAAACAGATTTGGGGCGCCCAACCTGCCCACACCCGGTCGCTCCAGCGTCTATTTGGCCAAGCAAGATTTATCAGATGGAGATTCTGATGATTTTGGGGAGGGTTTATATTGGCAGCAATATTTCCTGATGGCCTGATGCCATTAGTGAGATTTGCCGACAATTTAACATTTGACAATTCCATTACAAAAATTATGTGCCTGTCAGGCTTTTCTGTTGAGGGTTTGGGGCTCTCAGGCCTTGATGCCAAAGGCTTGTTGCCGCAAACTTCATGCAAACCTTTTGCACCATGAGGATGCCAACTTCCTGATAGCTAGGCACAAATTCCCTTAATTTGCAGCATCAATTTACCTGAAATGAATATTGGGACGGTGGTGGGGCCCTTAAAAAAATTGTTATCCATCGCTTGTCCACCACATTAGTGAGGTCACCCTGTGAGGTGAGAGGAGCATCTGGCCTTTTTAACCCTTTTTTGATGGGAATAAGAATGTCACCCAGTCCAAGCGGAGGAGGCGCTCCCCTGGAATTACATTAACATTCCCTTTTCCTGAAGAGGAGCGCCACCACAGCGGAATTGAGCAAGTGCCTCATTCTTATAGGCCTTGAGCATCTTGATTGCCATTAGCATAGTGATCTTTGGGGGAGGACAGGGTGCATCTGGGTGGGTGAAGTGGAAAGCCTCAATAAGCTCTGATCAGTTAGCACAGTCCCTATCGCTAACCCAGCTATTTTTGTATTCAGGATAGCCTTTCCACGTGACTAAGTACTGAACTGAGCGGCGTGAATATCAAGAAGCCAGTATTTCCTCAACTTAAACTTCCTCCGCACCCTCAATCACAATGAGCTCTGGTTCTGTCAGGATTGCCCCCTTGAACAGGGAGCTGAGTTACATGAAAGACCAGATGTTGCTTTCAATGAGGCGACAATCTCAAATGAAAGGCGCCATTCTTAAGTCTTTTTCCACCAAGTGGGGACTCAAGCGTTTACTTAGAAACTTGCATGAAGGGACCTGCATCTGCAAGTGGCATGTGTTGAGCATGATGTGTGAACCCGCTATTATTTCATGAGCTGGGAGCTATTTCCAATCTGAAAACCGTTTGCAATCACTTATGGCCTTAGATAAATTCTTCAAACCAGGTACTGTGTGGCCACATATGGGTTGAGCGTGGTCAGCAGCAGCTGGTACCTTGAGTGAAGGCATGGGCCAACCAAATTTGATGGGTTGTGCCCATGGTTGCTTCATATGAAGAAAAATCAGTGGAGGCATGAGTTCCATTTATTATATGCAAACTGATTGAGGGAAAGGTCATCAGCCCAGGTATAGTGATTGGCTTCAGCATAACACCGCAGATACTGTTCCTAAAATATGATTGACTTGTTCAGTTTGGCTATCTTATTGTAAATGGTACTCAGTGGAGTGACAGGGCATAATCTTTAAGATTGCCAAGAACTCATTCCAAAACTGCACCATAAATTGGGTCCCTCAGTTGCTGATAATTTCCTGTAGGAGCATGAACATTGAAAACACATGATGCATGAACAGGTTGGCAGTTTCTTCAAAGGTAATGGAGGAAGATAATGAAATGAATAAGGAGAGTTTGGTGAAGCGGTCTACGACCACCATAAATACTGTAAACCCCTTGGAGCTGGGAAGCTCAAAAAAAAAGTCCACGGACATTAATGTCCATGGCCTCTCTGCCTGCTGCAGGGGGTGTAAGAGACCATTCCTACCATACCGGTCCAATTTGGCCCATGCACAAGTTACACAGTCTGCAATCCATGCTGGGACATCATTTGAAAAGCCTGGCCAAATATAGGCACACTTGACTAAATCAATGCACTTCTTATTCCCTGAGTGACTGACTGCGGAAGGATTGAGATAATCCTGAATTACTTTGGCTCAGAGGAGGGGAGGGACCCACACCCACAACCTAAATTGGATGAGTCCCTCATCCAGAGAATACAAGGAATGTTTTGAAAATGGGAGGGACAACAGCTCTAAAAGTTCAACCTTTCCTCACATGCTGTTTGCGCTAAGACCTATGAAATCAAGGGTGCGTCTGGAGCTAAGTCTGCCGCCAAAACTACAAAAGGTAAGATGGTCATGATTTGGTTTGTGGGAATGACTGTGACGAGATCCTCCTCATTTGAGCCATCTGGACAATGTATGGGGTTGTGGCTTAGAAGTTTTTGAAGGGCATTTAATGCCACTTTCACAAACTTGTATTTGAAGTTAAACTGCACAAAATACCGGTAGGTTTGGGCCTGCCAGTGTGCCAACTTCTGCTGCTTGCAAAAATAAGGAAGAGCTTGGTGGTCCGCTTATACACTCACCACATGATTAGTGCCCTGCAAGAGATACCGCCAGTGGTCAAGGCTATGCCACAGCTGCCAACTCCTTGTCGTATATGGCCCAGGATTGCTCAGTGGGAGAAATTTCAGGAAAAATAAGTGACTGGGTGTTCCAACCTGTCATGCTCTTAAAGTAAGACAGCTCCTACTGCGGCGGAAGATGCATCACATGCTACAATATAGGGTTTGGATGGATCTGTGTGCTTAATGATGGGGTGACAAAAACGCCTCCTAATTGAATCAAATGCCTTCTGTCACTTGGGCGTCCATTGAAAGGGAACGTCCTTGTCCTTGAGTGGATGGAGTGGTGTGGCTAACTGGGATAGTGCGGAAGAGAATTTGTCTAGGACATAATAATGCCCAAGAAGCTTCTTAATTGCTTTTGTGTTGTAGTTGTCCATTCACGGATGGCGTCCATTTTGCTAGGTGGAATGGCGTACCCATCTTTTAATATGAGGTTACCCAAGAATATAACTTCCTCTTGATAGAATTCACTCTTCAATAGCTTGAAATTAGATCCGCCTTATTTAAGACAGCCATTACTGCCTTCAAGTACTTTGCATGCTGTTTAGGATTTGGGGAGTGTACCAGGATAGCATCAATATATGCAACTGCACAGGTGAACTGGAGATTACCCAGCACATTATCAATTATTTTCGGAATGTTGCAAGTTTGTTCTTAAATCCAAAAGGCATCACCTGAAATTGGATTATGCCTTGTCTTGTTTGGATAGCTGTAAGCTATTCATGACCTTCCTTCACCTAAATTTGATTAAAGGTGTTAACAAAATTGAGTTTTTTAAAACATGTGTAACTTGGCAATTTCTTGGCCAATTGTCTGTTCCAATAGCAGTAGGTAGGTCATGATTCGTTATGTTATTAAGATGGCCATAAGCCATGCAGGGACACAGTGAACCATCTGCTTTTTGGAATATACAATGGGTGAGGCAACTGGGGATGTCTCCTTGAACAATCAATCCTTCTAGAGCATGTCATCCAACCATGCATTGAGGGCCAAATCATCCTCCACCATATGAAGATACATCGGACAGTTTATATTCACCACTTCCACCATCATTCGAAATCTCAAGTCAATTTCTGTATGAGGGGGAAGGTGGAAAGCCTTCTCAGAATCAAAGATACTCTGGTAGCCCATCAACGCAGTGGGAAAATCTGGCGGAAGGCCTGCAGGGGAAACAAGGGTTGTAACAGAACTACAACCACAAGCTTTAACGAGGGTGTCCAGCAATGAGAATTCACTCTCCACCTGATTGTTGGAAAAGGACAGTGTGTTTGTCTCCAGGTGGATTCTCACATGCTGTGACGCTACCAACTCACACTTAAATTACTTGGAACACAAAGTTGAGAATCTCAGAAAAGCAATTACAGAAACTAAACTAGTGAACTGAGAAAGGTACAGGTACCATACTCTGAAGGAGGGTTGGGCTGCTGACAATGCAACCAACACTGCTTGACTCACGTCCAAGTCTAAATTGAGATGCTGAGCTACTCCATACTCATGAAGTTACCCGCTGCTCCCGTGTCAACCAAGGCCTCAAAAGACACCTGGTGTGCCACATACTAATTTTCATTGGTAACAAGAGGTAGGCGGAATTCTATTTTTTTGGTGGATATGATCATTTCTTCTGATACAGAAGAGATTGCAATAAGGTCATGGGAAATAGCAAGTCTTGTGACAGGAGCAGAACTGGTGTGGAAAAGAAATTAGATCTTTTTCTCTCCAGGCTGGTCCACCAACGATTTCTAAATAGAATTCATACATAGGTGTGCTAGAGTAATCTAGAATGAGCGTGGGGGCAGCGTCAGCCCTTAGACGCAATATGGATCTGATTTGATACTGGGTTTGTAAACCTAGGCCAAGTCAGCAGTTTCAAGCATGAAGATCCCATTTTGAAGGTGGACTGAGTAAAAAGTTGAGGGCACTATGGCAATACAGCTGTCAAAACTTTAAAAAGATGGATTCCTTCAATGATTAAGTGATATTTTGGACAAAATGGTCAATCCTGGCAGAATGGCTCATTGACTGAATAATGAGGTTATGTAAGTGATTGCTAGGTAGTTGCTCCCCAATTGGTTTGAGCTGAATTAAGTATTCCACCAAGATTGGAAGTTAGGTTTGAGAGGAGACAATCACTCGCCTAAATTGGTATATGTATCTTTGGAAACTAGTAGCCAAGGATGATCCATTTATAATTATTTAAGTAATATCAGCGGAAACTGGCAATCACAAGTTCAAGGCAGCCAAGGATGTTTCTGGCGCCACATATATAATAATTAATTATTGCCTGAGGAAGGCGATTCCCCAAATGATCAACTACAAAGGGTCAAAATGTTTTATCAGAGATAAAGTCAATTTATTCTAAGTACTCAAGTGACAAAAGCTGTTTCTGGTGCATCATTGCTACTTTGAATCTAATTTGATATTTATTCATATAATGATTTATATGGGTCACCAGCAATTGAAGGCTGAGGATGAGCTGAAACTCACATTTGGACATTGAAAGGATGGGATAAGAAGGTTAACACCAGGGAAGTAAGAAGCGTAGTGGAAGAGAGAAAGAATAGTTGGCTGTAAGGTTCAGTGATGAGCTGATAGGTCAGTGATGAGTGCAGTAGCCCTTTGTATATTTAAATACCTGATGCTTCCCTTTCAATAAATATCTCCCTTTGTCTAATCTCCCTTTTATTATAAGTTTATGTTTATTTTATGGGTTGGGGTTTAGGCTGATGGATCCCCAAATGTCACAGTTGACATGCCAAGGGGTCAGCTGATGCTGCTGGCCTCATCACCTAAGGCAAAATGGTAAGGGTTGGCCAGTCTCCATACTGGTTGGCCTGCTGACCAGCAGAACCCACTGTCACCAGAAAAGCAATTTTCCAACACCAGCCATAACAAAATTCCTCTAAAACAATCAGGAAGAAGCATACAAAATCAGCAATTGGCCAGACAAACAAAAGAAGGCAGGATACCAACTGTACATTCATCTGGTAAATTTTGACCATTGCTGCGCCCATCTTGACGAAGAGTGCGGAAATGGCAGGAAACAATGGATTTTTAATTAGGTCATGATAGCGGAAGATAAAGTTTAGACTGGCCTTCCAATCTGGATGTGAAACCACCCAAAAGGCAAGCCCAAATGCCAGGAGCACTGCTGCTTAAACGACGTTTAAATGTGCTATGAGTGACTTAACTAGCAAGCACCAAGAGGCTTTAATTATAAATAGCAACCTGGCAATGAGCCAGGCTGTCACCGCCTCAGGGCCTGTGGGTCTGGGTGCTGGAAAAAGTGAAATCAAATTGGGGGTTTGAATTTTGTCATAGGAAAAAATTGAATTTTGGGTACAGGAATTTTATTGAATTTTAAAATTGGAAGATTGACCATCAATTTCCTTAGTGTGTTATAAATGCCTAAATAGACAATCAATTAGAGATTTAGCTTAGAAAAGCGCAGGAATGTGGCCCTCAAGATTCAACCTAACCTGGAAAATTTCAAGTGAGAGGGGGAAACAAACTTATTGTGAGCTGACTTTGAAAGAATTGGCAGTGAGCTGAGTCACTGTTAGTTTGTCCACAGATGCCCAAATTACCAATTTTCTTTGGTTTTAATGACTAGAGTGATGGCGTCTCACCTGACAGGCAGTGAGAACTTCCCAAGGCCGCCCCATGTAGGGAAAGTCTCATGAGGTTAGAAACAGATTTGGGGCGCCCACCTGCCCACACCTGGTCACTTTAGCGTCCATTTGGCCAAGAAAGATTTATCAGTTAAAGCTTTTGATGATTTAGGGGAGGGTTTTGAACTGACAGCAACATTTTCTGATAGCCTAATGCCATTGGTGAGCTTTGCTAACAATATGACACTTGACACTTTAGTTACCAAAAGTACGCGCTATTGGGCTTTGCTGCCAAGGGTTTGAGGCTCTTGGGCCTTGATACCAAAGGCTTGTTGTCATCAACTTCAAGCAATCATTTTACCCCATAGGATGCTGACTTCCTGAAAGCTCATCACAAATTCCCATAATTTGCAGCATTAACTCAGCAGATGTTTTAATACTAGGATGGGTGGTGGGGCCTTATAAGGGAAAGTTTTTACCCATTGCACATCCACCACAAGGGCGAGGTCACCCTGTGAGATGAAAGGTGCAGCTGGCCTTCTTAGACCCTTTTTGATGGGAATGGGAATGCCACCCAGTCCAAGCGGAGGGGGCATTCCCCCAGACTTACAGGTAGATTGGGTTAGTCAGTTTTGTGTTTGGCTCAAGTTGGGTAACACACTTAAATACTTTTGGGTGGGGGGTTGTCTGGGCAGCTTGGGGGTTCCCTAATTTTCCTCAATATAAAAGATGCTAATATGAAGAATTTCAATTAAACAGCCACCACCATTACTGAAATTAATGAGTGGGGGCCCTCCAATAGTTGTGGTAGTTTTTTTGGAGGGGATAGAATTCTTAAACTAAGTAAAATTTAAAACTTTCTAGTTTTTTCTGTGGTATTATTAGTTTAATAAGGGAAGTACAAAATAACATAGCACACTACAGTAGGCAGAGTGCTGGATTTTTATATTGGCATAAGGGGTGAATCACATTCTTGTATAATAACAGGTTAGATGTTGGATGTTCCAAAAATGCTGAAAATTTGTCCTTTGTAGTTTTCTCAAGTCTTTTAGTTGTTCTCTGGGAACCTTCAGAATTAGATATGGTGGATACCTTATGCATCTTTTCAAATTTATCGTTTTTGGCAACTTTATTGAGCAATAAATCTCTGCTCTGATCTCCTCTGGGGTCGTTTCATCAGCTCAAAAAATTTGATTGTTGCATCTGAGGAGTGATTAATATATTCATTTGGGGATTTTTTTTCTCAATCAAATATGACAATTTCACCCCTTTTTTGATTTGGTTACAATCTGCCAGTGCAATTGTAAATCTCTTGGAAAATGTCCCTGATCTTGTCTATGTATGCCTTGATGGACTATGTAATGATAAAGGGGTCAGGGAGTCCACTGGCTCAGGATCAGGGTGAGTTATTCTAGGGGGACAGCCACCCACCGCTTGTCAAGGGAGTGACCCAAGTCCATTATCTTCTCCAGCGTTAGTTCTCAAGAGACATTCTCTTTCTTCATTTAAAGGGGTGCAACATCCTGTCCAGCCTGATGGCTGCATCAGGGATCCTTAGTATTGGTTTCTGATAAGGATGATCAAGTTAGATTTTATATAAATTCTATCTTTTATATATTACCATTTGTTTATTTAACCGAGGCAAGCTGACCATGGGACAGGCATTACCAAAAGAAAGAAAGAAATGACATGAAACCTGAACAGGGTCAACTCCATCAAAAAAAGTTTTTCCACCTCCAGATCAGGACTCAAATTTTTCTGGTTACGTCATAGGTAAGGTTCTCATGTTATTAGACCTACTAACCGCCAATAGCTTCCTTTGGTTGGCACCCTGATCAATGTGCGAAGGGTGGGAATTGAACCCACAACCTTCAGGTTGGTAGCTGTATGCCCTTACTGACTCGCCTTCCACCCCTATATTACCATTTGTTGATATGTAGATTATATTGACAAAACCCTAAAATAAAAATATAAACTTAACTTAAAAAGCACAAGTTAGCTATTAGAAATTCTTATATCTAGTCTACTGGATTTTTTTCTGATGCTGCAGTTAAGTAAAGATCTCACTTATGATAGTAAGCAAAACACTCTTAATTTAGAAATATATGATTGTATATTAGCCTCACCAAGTAGAAAAGAAAACTATAAATGTTAAGTTTTCCAAATTAGAGTAAAATATAGTACAATATAATATGCTAGTACTTATATGGCATAATAATCTTTTATTTGTATATCTCAATAAATTTATAAGAAAATATTTAAAGCAGGTTGATCTTGGAATATATATATGCTGCCAAGTTTAGCTATGTGTAGGACTTGAATCTATAAATATCCAGGTAGTAGTAAGTTATGCAGCTAGGCTAGGTACCCTTTTTGGGTTTAGCTAAATTAGGTATATTTCCTGGTGAAATTCCAACCCCACATTTCCCACTTCAAAACAACAAAAATTGAATTCTCTGACCACTGGATGGTCTTGATAACCTACCACCTATCTGTCACAGTGGCTAAGGCCCCACATTGGTGCAAACTCCGCCCTCCTGAACTTGCGTTGCCAGGATTTTCCACTTGTCTGGAATCAGCAACTTTGGCAAAAGAGTTTGTTACACCATTTTGCATGGACCCCATCTCCACATGGGCAGCCTTCAAAGAGGATACCATCCGCCACTCTTGCCACCTCTCCTCCCAACGCTCATGAGCCACATCAGCCATCATTTCGCGCACTCTGGCAGAGTTGGCACACCTGGAGTCCAACATACCAGCTACAGGATACAGCCCTGCATGGGCCAGAAGTGGGCGGAGGCAGCTGCCCACCTCAACGCGCTCAAAAGGCAACACAAACATTTGGTTTGTGTTCAGTACAGGGCCAAATGTATTACAGAGGGTGATAAGTGCACCGCATATTTTTTTAAAAAAAATTTGCACCACAACTGAGTGTGGCCTGCACACAGGTGTAAAGATTAGATAACTCCATCGTAGATACGCCAGCTGAAGTGGCAATCGAAATAAAGTATTACTCTGAGTTATACTGATCTAATCCAATTCAGTTGGCTGAAGTGGCAGAATTTTTCGACTGAACCCACATCTGCACCATTTCCTGATACCCAGAAATAATGAATTTGATTACTTCAAATGATTTATGGACAGCATCCGCAGTACACCAAATCAGAAATGCCCAGGCCCAGATGGTATTCCATATGAATTCTTCAAAAAGTGCTTCAAATATACACAGTGCATTCAAAAAGTTCTGGGACTAACGTTTTTTTTTAGTACTAGACTGGGACTAACGTTTTAAAGACAACTTTACAAATAAATAAACTTTCTTTTATCATAATTTAAATGTACAACCTTTCCCTCTCTATACATATTTATATTGCTAAAACAATTGTTAAAAGGTATGCACATAGTTCCTATTTTGTATAACCATGTTTAAACCAGCTGTCACATTCTTCTAAATTTGTCTCTACTTTATCAAAAGGATGAACCTTCAGTACCACCTTCAGATTAGAGAACAGAAAGAAGTCAGACAGAGCCAAATCTGGTGAATAGGGTGGATAATTATAATCTGAAGGTGGCACTGAAGGTTCATCCTTTTGATAAAGTAGAGACAATTCAGAAGAATGTGACAGCTGGTTTAAACATGGTTATACAAAATAGGAACTATGTGCATACCTTTTAACAATTGTTTTAGCATTATAAATATGTATAGAGAGGGAAAGGTTGTACATTTAAATTATGATAAAAGAAAGTTTATTTATTTGTAAAGTTGTCTTTAAAACGTTAGTCCCAGAACTTTTTGAATGCACTGTGTATATCCCCAATGCTGCTTGCCTCACTTAACCAGAGCCTTCTGGAAACGCGCCTCCTACCAGGAGGACAAGAGGCCTTCACTGTCACACTCTTTAAGAAAGGGGACAAGCTAGACTTAGCCAACTGGCGCCCCATTTCTTTAACTAACACGGATACAAAAATTTTAACAAAAATCATGGCTAACCGTTTAGGGATTGTAGCATTGGCCACTATCTCCCCAGAACAATTTAGTTTCATACCCAGAAGGTCGATTTGGGACAACGTGCACTCTGTGGCTAATGCATGCCAGTCCACAGCCTCTGGGGCACTTTTATTCTTGGACCAACAGAAGTCCTATGATAGAGTAAACTGGGAATACCTCAGGACCTGTCTCCATCAATTCCGCTTACCCCCTTGCTTCATCAACTGGGTAATGCTGCTCACGGAATCCGCAACAATGGCAGTGCATGGCCCTGGCTTCCTAACGGAAGTAGTCCACCCTTAAAGGGGCTTGTGACAAGGGGACCCCCTTAGCCCACTCTTATACAACTTCAGCCTTGACCCACTACTTCGAAATGTGAATGCCCAACTCACTGGGGTCCATGTGCCAGGCCAAGCCCCAGTCAAGATGATGGCATTTGCAGATGACTGTGTGGTTGGGGTGTCTGATAATAAAGATGCACGCGCACTTGAAGCTCTCATCCAGGAGTATTCCCGGGTAAGTAATGTTGCACTGAACGCTTCCAAAACCAAAATCATCCTCCTTGGTCAGTATCAAACCTGCTGGGACCCAGCGACCAGTGCCCAGCCCAGCCCATCTTCTCGCACATGTGCTCGCCCTCCCAGCTCACCCCACACCACCCCACTGGTGCTCCCCTTCGTTCCACACCCTACCATAGGGCTGGTCCACCATCTGGGCGTGTGGGTGAAGGCAGGTGGGTATGCATCAGCAGTAATGGAAAGTCATATTCTAGACAATGTGATGAAGCGCATCGCCTCCCTCAGAGCCCACCCTACTTCCCTTACTGGCAGGGTTGTTTTAGCCAACTGTATGCTCCTCACCAAAGTCTGGGTCTGGAGCCCACGCCATCCCCTTCTCCCCAAGCTTTTTCAAATCCTTGTATGCCCTGCTGCAAGGATGGCTTTGGTCAGGCTGCCCTCCACCAGTATGGCTAGAGGTCATGTTTGGCCCTCATCATCATGGTGGCATGGGCCTGCTTGACTTCAAAGCCCATGCTGCCAAGATCCTGGGCACCTGGATTGTGGCCATCACTGCTCCTATGCTCCCCTCCCAACACTAGTCCCGCGCAGCCCACTCCAACTTCTCCCACATCTTGGGCCTTAACAATCCATCAAACCCTCACTCCCTGATGAAATACCTGGCTTCACACCCATCAGCCACAGGTCCTCATGGGACTAAAACCCACTACAAATGAATCCTCCTCTCCATGCGGAGTGCTGAGTGGAGAATTCATATTAGCAGATACACAGCCCAGAGAGGCTGCACCTCTCCTCAGTTCACACAAGAGGTACAGGGGCTACCCATCCAAGATGGCGTGATCCCCACACAGCCACATGTCCTATCCAGGGTGGACTACCTGGACATGATGGACATCCCTTACTCCATTGAGATCCAAAAAACTATCTGGAAATACGCACACCATCCTCTGTTGCAGCCTCAAATCTGTTCCCATGTGTGGCGCTGCCTGAGGTGGGTGTACCATATGGCTGAGCGCTCTAACGCTTTACACTCATCCTGCATCATGTGTGGCTAATATAGAACAATGTTCCACCACCTGGAGAAGTGTCCTACCTCTAAAGTAATATGGCGAGAAGTTCAATGTCTACTTGTCCAGGATCAAACACATCCCTTCAATCTGTCAAGAGATATGTTTGCTTTATCAATGGCCTCCCCCTTCCACCCTCCCTCCATGCTCTGGTGGTTGCAATCACTATGTGGACTATCTACACGATTGTCTTGGATGCCATTGCAGGCTCCACCCCCACCCTCCCAGAAGCTGTCCACAGATTCCAGTCTCATTTGGTGGACCACTTTCAGGCGTGGATGTTTGGATACCTCCCACCGCGCTGCTGACAGCTGGTCTCCTCCTGGTTCCCAGTTTGGTTCATCAAATTAGACCCTTTCCTCCACACATATTCAATTGTGGCTACGGCCCCTTCACATGTTCCCTCCCCTCCCCATAGTGGCGTTCCTGCTGGCAACAAGATATAGCATCGCTTCTCTGGGGTGCCTTCCCTGTTACTAAGTTTTGTTTCTTTTGGGTCAAATTTGGAAGTGTCCATCCCATGGTCAGCCTTCCTCGCAATAAATTTTAATTAGGTATATTTCAATTTATCTGCTTTTAATGATATAAACTCTTATTTGGTAATATCAAAAAGTATTGAAAACTTTTAGATAAATAAAATATTGATAGCTTCATTAAATATATATAATAGAAAGATATAAGTCTAGTGGTGCGTGAAGTGTGCAACTACCTCAAAATTATACAAAACTATAAAATAGAATTCAATAGTACTACCAGACTAAATAGCTCATTTACTATTTTAAAGAAGATTTTATGCAAGTCAATTTAAAAAAGCCATATATGTAGTACTTAACTTGGCTAGAACGTTAATTGTAACAAGCTGACATCTAGTTTAAAAAGCTCAACTAGCATCATAATTCTTATAAATATTCAAAGTCAGATACTCCTTTTTAATTCTACTATATTATTGGAAACGAGCTAAACATCGAAATTTTAAGTTTAGTTTCCATTGCAACACCTAGTACATTCAAATAATAAACTCTGTTCATCTTTCATCTCATGCATAAACCATCTCCAAAATTAAATTTTAGTTAATTCTTTAAGCACTTTCGATTTCATAGTGAGGCTCACACAAAATGAGCATATTTATCATTAAAACATCAAGCCATATTTCTGAAATAGCTACCCTTAATATAATTAAACTTGTGATTGCTATAGATAGATTATTGTGTGGACTTCAATCCAGGGTAAAATGTAACCTCAAATCCTGTCACACTAGGCACACCTGTATTAAAAACTGCTTGCTTAGCTCAGTGCTTCAGACATGCATCCATGCCAAAAAGTAACTTCACAGCTCATCATTTCTAAAATCATTTCGTCGCTTCTGGTATGCTTGCTACGATTTGAACCAAGGCATGTCCCCAACTATACCCTTGATTTGGGTAGCAGCAAGCTAATTGAAGGGTGCTAACAAAAACCAAAGTTGATCCTGTTTAGCTTCAAGCGTTGTACAAAATTGAATATCACAAGTTGTTAAAAATAGTTCTAGTGGGTCCTCAATGTTTCTCACAGCAGCGGATCTGGCGCCTTTAGGCATAATTTTATAGAAAAGTGTGTTGGTAGGGCTGTGTAAAAACATGGTATCCGTCGTGATGCACCTCCGCATACAGTTATTAAAATTATAAAAATAAACCCTTACTTTGGCCTTTTTTCTGGGTATTTGTCTTCTTTAAACTCGCGAAATAGCAAAGGCAAAAGCATAACATCATAGCAGATAAGGCAACAACTTTTATAAGATATTCGACATCCGACCGCTGTCCAGGCTAGGTTTAGGTTTAGGCAGCGGTAGCTGTTTCTAGCCCAAAACGCGTTTCCAATTTAAAAGAAGACACATGGCATTAGAAATGAATGAAGAGGTATCCTTTGATAACGAGAAGAGAGCATACCTCCCTGAGTGTACCAGTTGGTGCTCGCATGGTAAAGAGGTAACGGGGATGCATAGGAACTTGCGCGCCATTCTAGATAACTGGGGGAAGGAGTGGGCAGACTGGCGCCAGTAGTCCCACACTGGAGAGTCATTGACAAAGGAGGGCGAAATGGCAGGTTCTTGAATATACCTCCTGAAGTCATCTGAAGATTGAACTGGCTCCATCTCAAAAATATTGTCGAAATTGGAGGGTGGAAAGTAGGTCATTTGGGAAACTTCCTCAGAAACTTTGCAGTTCTTCTCCCAGTAGCTAGTGACCATATTAATAAAGCGATCGCGGTCTTCAATAGAGTAGCTAGGAGGTTTCCAGAAGCTGTACTTCAGCCTTGGGTCCATAGCAGATGCGATGGGATAAATTGGGGTGCTAGCAGTTTTGGCAAAGTAATTCTTGAAGGAATGGAGCACACAGCAATATGCCTGCTGAAAGAATGGCTGTTTGTGAGGTGCAACCGAAGCGAAGTACATCAACAGCTTGTCAAACATGAGCACCACCCGATTGATGGTAGGATACCTGCAGGATTAGAAGCCAACCTTGTACAACACATACCTTGAGCCAGACACACGGATAGAAAAGGCATGGAATGGGCCTAAAAAATTCTTTAATTCCTCCAGGAACTCAGCATCTTCATTTGTAATTGCAAACTTGCTAAGCTCACTGCTGTAGCACGCGTCATTGTAGGCCAGATGCACGTCTATCAGGGTTTCAACCATCGCATAGGTGGTGTCCCACTGGTTAGAGACATCCAAAACCAGTTCCCTGCACTTGAGGTTGTTTTTAAGGAAGTAAGCCTGGAAGTGAGTGAGCAGGTCAACAGAGCCCCTGATGGTTATAAATTTGGAATCCCATGCTTACTTGATCGCGCTAATGCCCATCCTCAACTTGTCTAGGCGGTCACTAATGGACAGCTGCTTATATTGGGATCCGTTGGGATCCGTTTGGGGTGAGCCAAGCCCAACCTGGAGGACGCTGTTGACTGTGCTGTTGATGATGAACCCTAGGCATGGAACGTGGTGCTCAATACAATTAAACTTGATGTTCTTGGCTATACATAACTTGGCGAATTCTTGAACCACAAGGCAAACATCAGACCCGTAGTCGCTTGTGATTGTGTGAAGAACCAGACCCATCTCAAGTTCCTCCACCACGCTAAACAATTGGTGGGCAAGCTCCACACAAGTTTTGCTTGCTAAATCAAGAATTGCAACCAAAAGTTCCTTCATTTCCCAGTCATTGTCAATAAAGTGAGCTGTCACAACAATCTGGTTGTGGCCCCTTTCGTTACACCATCGGCCAAGTGTCAAAGAAACCCCAATCTGCCGACGAAACATGTCCTTGACCTTTGGTTTGTAAAGCTGAATCTGAATACCAGCATCTTCCGTCGTCTCTCCAGGTATAACTGAAACTTTGTGCAAATTTGATGGATGCGAGGCCCCGATAATTTGCAGCAGTCGTGAATCTTGAAGTATGTTGAGGGGGATTCTGCTCTCTCCAAGATTTTCCAAGGGGACATAAGCACTCTTAGGTTTGACAGTTAATATTTGCTTAGAGGGGGCAGCTTGTTTGGAATACGGCCGAACTCCTGAGACTGGTCCTGGGTGGTGAGGGGAATTTGCTTTTGAGATTGAGGTGCGAGGGGAGTTACTGCGGAGATCGCTGGTGAAGTTTCTAAGGCAGCTGTAGAATCGGTAGTTGACCCAATGTCATGTCTCTTTTTAAGGTGATTCCGCATGCTGGAAGTAGAACCGTTTACTGATCTATATACCTTGTCACAGCCTTGAACCGCACAGCGGATCAACAACCCAGAATCGGCCTTAACTTTCACCCCATACCCTTGTGTGAATATCCAGTTCTGCTTCAAGCGTGGTGTGCTTACAGGTACTGACCCGGAAGCTTCTCGTCCGGAGGAAATAGGTTTGTTGATATTAAGAGAAAGGATTGAAGGACTGTCACTGTGGGAGGAGTTGGGTTTGGCGTTTTCTTTAAAATCTTCTTGAGCATTAAAGGTGAATAATTCAGTGGCGCTGTTCAAGCTCACATCGTTGGCGTTAGAGGTAGCATTTGGGGCTTGTAAGCCAAAAACTCGCTCATCATTGGCCACCGCGTTATTTATGCAAGGTAAAAATTGATACGCTGCCTATTTGGCTCAAAATGCTGTAAATTAGAAAGGCAAGGTGGAAGATTGTGGGGGTGAGATGCGTGCAGAACTCATGTAAATTTAAAAAAACAATTCAATAAATCGATAAGCATTCTTACATAAAAGCTTTCGCTTTAAAAGGTGGTTTCTGAACAAAAGCGCCCCAAAAAATTCACTTGCTATAGACCAAATACTGGCTAAAAAGGAAGAGCTTTTCAATAAATAGTTTGAAGAGTTAAACTTCATAGTATTTCTGTGAACAAAATTTAAAAATAATTAATAACTAGCTTAAAATTGCTTTTCAAGCGATTGTAAGGACAAAATAAAATGTTAAGCCAACGTAGTGTAAAGGGAATATTAGAAACTATAGTGTATTTGCGTTTACTTGGGTTCCGCTTTGGGATAAAAAGACGTCAAGTTCTTGAGTTGAGTCTAGTTTAAGTCAATCGAGTTCGATTTAAGCGCCTCTTAGTCTCCGCTTCGCTCGACTCCTAATCGTCCGTCTACTCATTTTTATTTTCAGTTACTTTACAGTACTAGCAATTAGCATTCAATACTTTGCTTCGCTACGGTGTCTGTAGAATTTCAGATGATTTAAAATAACTTAGTTTAGATCTTATATTATAGTTAAGCAAAACCATTCAACTAAATCTAATTGCTCAATCGAATTAACCAAAAACCACCAACCACTCAGCCAAAACTAACTGAAATTATCAAAACAACCAATAACTAATCACCCCTCAAACTAAACTGTATCCTATCGATTCGAACAAAAGCCATCAACCACTCGGCCAAACAAAAAAAACCTATCGAATCAATCAAATAACACCAAACTGCTACCCGAACATCTCTTTATACTTAAAATCATTGAGTATGTGACATCTTCCAAACTACTAAATCAACTTCTACTTAACTTGCCAAAAGTATTTTATTAATTAGGTGAACCAAATTAGGCAGGTTTTTAAAATATATAAACCTAACATCCAGATACCCGTGCTTCGCTACAGTATTTAAAGTTTATCAGATGATAAGCTCACATTGTAGCCTATAGGCTATGCCAGTCTACTCTTGAGCCACTCAGACTTACAGCTTCGCTGTTGCCCTCATGGCTGGTGAGCTGATTATCCTACTTAGTCTACTTAAAACTGATACTGATTTTTGTTTAGTTTTGGGTGAGCAATTTGGTGAATTATTCGATATATTCACCAATTATCACCCACTCACCAAATAGATTGAACCTATCATACTCGATAGTTTCTGATATGATATTAATTGCCAATTCTCATCCACTCACCCAAATAGATTAAACTTATTAGACTTGATTAGCTTCAGGTGAGCAATTTGATGAATTATTCAATAATATTTGTTAATTCTCACCCACTCGCCCAAATAGATTGAACCCATCAGGCTTGATAATTTCAGATTCGATAAGATTTGCCAATTCTCACCCAATTACCCAAATAGATTGATCCTATCAGACTCGAAGGTTTCAGATGTCAGTCATTCAGTACACCAGTGAATGTGTTTTATTAAGTAGATATCTATACTATACTAGTAGAGTTTACCCAGCTTTGCTCAGGTTTATTTCTTATCAGCTGATTTGAACTGATTAGTTTGAATTTTATATTGTAGCTAGCAGAACCCGGCTGATATTTTCCTGTATTTGTATATTTATATAAAAATGGATAGTCTGTATGTAATCTAGAATCTATAATGTGTTGTATAAAAATATAGAAAAATGAAAGATAACTCATACTGATGAAATTCTAATTTTATTTGAGGTGGGCTGACCTGGGGATGATACTGCACTGATTGAGGGGAAATTAAATGAATGGGAAAGGAGGATAAAATCCAGAAAACCTCCATGTGTGGCATATGATAGGCCAGGAACTCCATGGACCACCTTTGCTATTCGCTATCTCAGTTTGGGGCATTGGCGCACAAAACCAACACAGTCAAAATTGTCCCCTACCCAAAGTTCCTGTACTGGAATCAAACTTGGGGAGGCAGTGGTAGAGGTCCTTATTCTACCACTGGGGTATCCTCCCCTTACTGATAAAATTCTATTACCTTCATTGGTATAAATAGATGACAAATTATATAAATTTTTATAAATAATTCATGTGAATAATTAATATTTTTGATTATTCCATTTGCTATATAAATGAACAACTAAAAATAATTGAAACTTATACTAATATCTAGTATAATAAAAGTAGTTAAACAATAGTTTTAATTTTATTCAAGGTGGGCTGACCTAGGGGACAATACTGCACTGATTAGGGAAGTGAAGAAAATGGGGAAGGAGGATAAAACCCGGAAAACCTCCATGCACAGCATATGATAGGCCAGGAACTCCATGGACTGCCTTTGCTATTTGCTATCTTGGTTTGGGGCATTGGCACACAAAACCAACACAGTCAAAATTGTCCCCTACTCAAAGTCCATTACCTGGATCAAACTCAGGAGGCAGTAGTTAAACAATAGTTTTGGTTTTTGATTTGGTATATAGATGTACAGAGTTTCTAATTCCTACTCTAGAGCAAGCAACATATAGTTGACCATGCAAAAAACATAGATTTTCTAAATTTAATCTGGCAATGTGCAGCAATTGCCCTTGAGCTTTGTTGATTTTCATTGTGAAAGCAAGATGCACAGGAAAGTTTAGTTATTTGAATGTGAAGGGCAAATCAGTGAAAATCATTGGAATTCACAGAATCAGCACATCTTTTCCTTTACATTTGCTATTAATTATTGTTGCTTCAATATCATCAAGCATCAGTTTTTTATGGAAAATATGGCTCTGTTGCACAACTTTGGCAGGTTCAGATTCCAAAGGAGCAGCATTAGTGATCCAACTTTCAAGGTTAATATGTGTAGTGGCATTCCAGGAGGCTTTAATAAATTGAGAAATTTGAAAGGATAACTAACAGCTTGATTCTCTTCTGTAACTGTGTCAATGGATTTGCATTCTGTAACTGCACCAGGAATTTTCAATTGAATCTTATTATTGATTTTATTGACTTTATTTTTTGGAGCTAAGATAGCTTTCTCACAAAGCTAATCATAATTCCTAAAGTTGTTGGCAATATTTAGGAAACCTTCTTTTCAAGATCTTCAATTGATGACAGAAGTTGACAGAAGTTTAATGAGAACAATATCTCCTGTGTTGCAGAATCAACTAGAAGTTTGCCATTGCCTATATCCAAAAGTTGCTTGGAAAATGTTTGTGCAGAAACATGTCCAAGTAAATGCACACATATTGGTTGACAGTGTAATTTTCTTTACATGTCTCCAGAGAGCCAAATTCTTCAGGCATGCATTCAGCTCATCTGCTGGTGTTGATCTTAGAATGATGGGCAAAGTTTGATGGAAATCACTGGCAAGCAGTATCAGAGCTCTGCCCATTGGATGTTGATTGCTTCAAAAGTCACACAGAGTACAATCAAGTGCTTTAAGTCCTTGCTTATGGGCCATGGTACATTCATCCCAGATGATGAGATGGCATGTTTTCAATACAGTTGCCATTCCAGATATTTTTTTAATGTTGCAAAGAGAATCTGCAGCTAGATTTAAATTCAATGGTAGCTTGAGAGCTGAATGTGTCATTCATCCTCTGTAACAATCGTGATTGCACATGAATCCCATAAGGTTGGGAATTATAAGATTCGTGTGTGTTGATAGTTGCAATTCTGTTATCCTGGGTAGGATTTTCCTATTCAGGTTGATAACAGAATAAATTTAAATAAATCATTTTGCCTGATTGGTTGTTTGTTCTGAGGTTCCCCTCCATTTCTCCGCTGAGTTGCCTGGTTGCCATCAATTTGGGAGGCTTTTGTGCCCCTCATTACCCACAATTCTTCTAGCCTTTTTTGGAAGTATTTCAAAGCGAGTTCAAGCCCCAATGGGCCCTCACTTTGGAATTCTATTCCAACTTTGAGTTCACTTCTTCCAATAAAGGCTGCTATTTGCTAATTCTTTTAATTTAAATTTAATTTATTTAATGCAAGTTGTTGGACAGCAGATGGCGGTGCTCCAGGGAAAAGGGGTGAATACGCCCAGCTCCTTTTTGGGGAGGTCTTTCCCTGGCTGGTAGGGAGCCAGAGTGGCCCGATGTGACAGAGGCGATTAGCTGCACCTTGGCCTGTTGACCCTGTGAGCAGATAGAGGTTTTGGGAGGGACCTCTGCCCAGGGTCTGAGGTGAAAGAGGCCAGTGCACTGCACCTCAGCACAGCGTGCCTGGCCAGGCCGTCCAATTGGACAGGACCAATTGGAGTTGGTACGGCCACATTTGGGGGTGAGTGGTGTAGGGCCAGTGGTGGACTGGGCCTTGGGAGCCCAGCCCTGACATCCTCCATTGAGTAGCATTGTTGCAATCCCCAATGATGCCATAGCCATAGAAATCTCATGCTTCATTTAAATTTTGGCGAGTATGAAATTGAGAAGAAATATTTTTTCTGTGCCATCTGGTGCATTAAGAAAAAGAAGTCCACCATTTTTACCTTGTACATTCTCCATAACTGTGTCATATGCAAGTTATTGGTCATTTGTTAAGAGCCTTTTCTGTGTAAGGAGAGTGTCTATAACTCTCCTGTTCCCAGCGTGGTAGTGCATGGTGCACAAGGCCAACTCCAGAGAACTAGCCGTTAGTTCAAAAGTTACTAGAGCCCAGTAGAGGGTGTTAAAGCAATAATAACTTAAGAAGAGAAGAGCGATCCTTATAATAAATACTCCAACAAAAGTGACGCAGTGCACAAAGGGAGAAGGGGTAAATGTCCCAGGTTGGAGAGAACTTGGGTAAAACAATGGTGCACTAGGTGAGAATTTAATTGTATTTAAAATGGAATGGTTAATGTAGTGTGAGAACTCCTTGAAGAGGTCCGCGAACAGGATTGTTAGAGATAACATAAGTAAAAATAAGAAAGCGGGAAAGGTTTATTGTGAGAAGTCAACCAACAGGTAATGTTGGTCATGAAAGTCAAATATAAACAGCGCTGGGGTAATTTGGGGTCTTCTGGAGCGGTCTCAAGCACTGATTCACCAATAAGCAAATGCTTCCATCCAAATTGGTAGAATACACTGAAACTGAATTCACTTGAATAATTTATTGAAGTTGTATTCTACCCAAACGTGTAATTTTTTAAATGGAACAGGTTTTGAAACCCCATTCATCAAGCAACTGAATCAAACCATCTGTTAATTGAATATCTTGTCCATTTTAACGCCTAGGCTGATGCAAGGGGCTGGGCGTTAGGCACCTCACTAATACCAATCTGGGCATATTTTGCTTGTACTCAGCGTTGGTCTACTGTGTGCTTGAGGTCAAGGAGGGCCTGAAGCTTCACCTTTTGGGCCTCCTGTCACCCAGCCTTCTTTTTGGGGTTGGTGCTAACTATCATGTCATTTAACCATGACATTACCCTCTCCTCCCAATGGGGCTCAACCCCCCTCCAGGGCTTGCGCTAGGGAAAAGTTCTTGCGGACTGGGGCCAACTTCATTGCAGCAATGGTCGGTTTGGGTTGAGAGCCAGCGGCCTGGAGGAAATGCTTATGGAAGGTGTCATATAATCTGCTGATTAAAGTAAGACGGGCTTCCAATTTGGATGTGTAAGAACCCAGTGGAAGAACCAGAATGCCAAGGGCATAGCAGTTCTGAGCAGTTGTGGGAGGGACCTCCTATTATTCTGGTGAGGGAAATAGAAGTTAATTAACATACCAAAAGCCCTTACAACAAACTAAATGGGTGCAATGGGGGCAACTGTGGGTCTTGCTGGGGCATCTTCCAAGGGTGGGAGAGGCAAGGAGGGTGACCAATTCTCCTGGGTTTGCAGTTGTTGACCTTTGGCTTTACTTATCCACCCATCTTGGACTATTTCATCATTTAAATTTTTTTTCGAAAATCATAGAAATTTTTAAAATGATGATCAGCTTTGCAAATCAAAGTGAATCAAATCTCTCTAACCATCAGGAGCCTTGGGCCTCATCCTGCATCTATTAGGGATTTTTGGGCTGGGTAGAAAGGTCAGGTATGTCATCAGTGCGGCAGATCGTATTCTAAATAGATTTGGCCAGATTGGCCCTTGGCGGAATGGCCTGGATGGTTCAGTGCTTGGTTTCCACCTTGCGGTTGTGTGGAGGGCAAGTCCTCACCTCTGAACGGAGAATTGCAATTAATGGAGATGGCCTCATTCCACCCAAATTGCGCTGAACCACTAGTAGATTGGCGAGGTGAATTAGGCTGAATTCTCCGATTATTTTTAGAGTGGGAGGTGATCCAAAAATTGGTCCACCAGGTGCCAAGTGGGAACAAGATTGTTGTGAAGAGTTCAGCAGATCTGGTAACTCTCCTGAATTGGAAGATTGACATCAAAGGATGGCGGTGAGTTCATGGATTGCAATCACCATTTGGTGGGCCACTGGATTGATGGCTTGGAGGACCCACTTGACAACCATCAGCCCTAGGATGCAGGAAGCTGTGTACTTCACTGGGTTAAGTAAAAGTATCATGAGAAAAGTGGCAGAGCTCGCAGAGTGGGTTTTGGAGAGAGAAGTTTTATTAAAACTCAAAGGTAAAAATGGACTGACAACTGCTCTTTACAGAGACAGTTGCCTTATATATGTGAAGTGGGGAAAAGGGGGCATGGAATACATTTCTTTGGGCAGTGATAGCTGACATACTTGAGGGTACTCAGCTGGGGTTCAGGGCTTTGTCATCCCGCTTAAACAGGTTGCCAAAGCTCTGGAAATGTAAGTGTTGGATCCGCCAGGGGGGACCCTCACTGATCCAAACATAAGCAGATTAACTTGGATCAAAGGTGCAGCTAAACTGGGTTCTGCCAGGGTCAATTCCAATAAATTTTTAAAAGATTTTTTAAAATTCCCAAAAGCAAATTTCTGACTCAGATTGGCTTACCTGGACCTGAAATTTCGAATTCCATGTCCCAGACCCAGTTTTCTGACTTGGGAGCCCTTTTCTGAGTTTCTAAGCTCATTTTCTTATTACCCAAGGGTGTAAAGGATGGCGGAGTGGGGCTCAGAAAGAGGGGAAGCTGCTGTTGAAGGCTCCTGGCCTGCATTATCTCATTGCAGACCTCTTTTATCTTTTCAATCACAACAGAAGCAACAAAATGGGTTACTGTGGTGGGGTTTTTGGTGCCAATGCAGTGACCCAACGTTCATCTACTACATGACCCATGTCCCCCAGTTGAGCTAAGGAATCCACAGGGGCATCAGGTCCCTTCTTCTTCCTAAAAAGGAACTTTTTCCGATCTAGCCCATGAGGTTGGATCTCTAGACTTAAAGAAAGGCTTCAATCAGATCTTGGGCATGTACACAGTTGCGCGCTGGAACCCAACTGTTCTCTGCAGCGTCAAAACCCTTCCAAGATAACAGGTACTCAAGTATTCTTTTACATGGTGGGAGGCTACTATTTTCCTCCAATTCCCACTCTGGCGCCCCATCCACAAGATAGGCCTCAGGAGTCTCTAGTGGGGGGCCCTCAAACAACGTCAATGTTCTTTCATGAAAGACAGAAAAGATCTGAAATGAAGAGGGAAGATCTAACTGGTATGAGGCGCGGCTCACCTTTCTAAACACGCGGTAAGGGCCAATCCTCGTTGTATCCAGCTTTTTGCATGGCTGCTTGATAGGGATGTTACAAGCATGAAGCATCACAGGATCCCCTTCCTTATATGCTGGACCCACTTGGCGCTTACCATCAGTGTTCTCTTTATAAACTTGCATTGCCGCCTATAAATTTGTGGAAACCCCCTGGTGGACCTTCTTGATAGTCTTGTCAAAGTCCACCACCGCTTCAAACTTAGATCCACAGCTGGGCTCCAAGTTAAAGGTGGGTTAGAGCCATGGTTGGCAAAAAAAGGGAACAACCAATCAAATAATGCAAAGTGTTGTTGTAACTAATTTGGGCCATAGGAAGGTGAGAAACCCAATCTGAATGATCTGTGGCAGTGTAACGCCGCAGAAAATGTTCTAAGCACTGGTTCACTCATACAGTCTGCCCATTTGATTGGGGGTGATAGGCAGTTGAATGGAAGGGGAGAATCTGAAAAGTCTTACACAACTCTTCCCAAAATGGAGGTAAACTGGGGTCCCCAGTCAAAGAAAATTTCTTGGGGGACCTCGTAGAGCCCAAACACATGGGTGATGAAGAGCCTAGCCATCTCAGCTGCAGTTATTGTCATTCTGCAAGGAATAAAGTGGGAGAACTTCATAAAATGGCCCATAACCACCATGATGGCATCATAACCATCAGAGGTAAGTAACTCCACAATGAAATCCACCAATAGGGAAGTCCAGGGTCCTTCAGCCTTTTGAAACTAGTACCAACAACCCTGCTAAAGGTTGCGGTAAGTCCAGGGGAACGTCCCCTGTGTGTAGATTGGGCCCTCTTCCCATATCAAATTAAAAGGATCCAAAAAGGGTGGCTGTACCCCTCATCACCCATGATGACCTTACCCACATGGTGAACGAGTGCTGGGTAACAGTTCTCCCTATTTGGAACCCTCCCCTGGTGCCCACATTCACCTCTACCAAATATGTACACTTGATCAGGAAAATTTGTACCAAAATCACTGATATGAAGTCAATTAGTCCAAAAACAAGTGGAAATGAGCCCAATGAGCAGAATCCACATAGTTTAAAAGAAATGAATGACTGATTCATCAGCTGAAATCGCTGACGGTTTCAATTTGGCCAACACTGCAATCATCAAAGTTAACCTCCCCCCAAAATCGTTGGGGATGATCCCCGATGTGCAGGTAGCAGCATCAGATACCATCGATGATAGTTCAAAGCTCCCTCCAAGCAAATTAAGCTTTGCAGCTGATGCAACGCTTTTGACCAAACAAATGGCCCAGTGACCAAACATGGGCAGGTTGGGCATCCTGAACCAATTCCCAACCAATTGGGACCACCCCTACGTGGGGTGGCCTTGGGGGATTCCCATTGCTCATCATGACAGACGCCATAACGCCAACTTCCAGAAATGCAGTCAAGCCTCAGTTTGGGCATTTGAGGTTGAACTGACAGTGACTTGGCCTGCAGCTGAAACCTTTGATGTCAGCTCCCAGTGAGCTTATCTGCCCCCATTCCTGAATAATTTGCCAGTTAGTCAAACTTGAGGGACCCAATCCCAGCCTATTTCCTCATCAATCAACCACTAATTAATCAGTTGCATTGCACTGAGAAAATTGTTGGTTGATCTTCTTCCTTAATTTTTCATTAAAAACCCTTTTCCAAAATTTAGTTTTTTATGTTATATATAAACTTCCCTATCCACTGACACTCACACACACCTTAGGGTTAATGGCCATATTCATCTAGTATTTATTTATGTGCCTGTAATAGTGTTGGAATTTTCGCCCATATTCCCAGCCTGCTAGATTACCTGGTATCGCTAGGGGAAAATTCCCTAAGGCAAAGTGAATCAGAAATCAGTTGGCCCAAGTTTTGGAGAAACTACGTTTGGGGATTTTGGGATATTCACCTGGTCGTATCTGCTGATGATCAATCTGGATAAATACCTAAGATCTCATTGGGGGGAGTGGCTGACAAAATAGGGGCATATGATAGTGATTAATTATCAGGTGTACTGATTGGGATTGGTCAGGTTTCATCACCAACTGTTTGGAATTATATAATGAGTTGTGAGGTGAGTGATGCCACCTGCAACTAGCAAATCGATTGGTTGGTGAAGTGATCTGCCATAATGGGTAATAAGTCCCATTACCTAAGCAGGTTGCTAGCCAATTATGGTTGGTTCACTTGGATTGAGAGGATAACGTCAGGGACACGTTTTCTGACTCTTTCCGTTTGAGGTCTTGAGGATGTCCAATGACAGAATCCTTGCCAGGATGGGGAAGACCATCGCTGCTGAGATGAGTAAGGGGGATTCAATGGCAATGGCTGCCATTTTATTGAAGAAGTGTCAACTGAGGGTTAGACAGCTGAATCCCCTACTATATAATTCCCTAGGATTTACTATAATAAACACTTTATTATCAACACTATTATCTACAAAAGTATTATAATCTACAGTGATATTGTCAAATTGGTTTATAGTTAAACTATCAGCTTCTATTGTGTCGTTCAATCTCAAGGATACTATTTCAGAAGGCAATAATTGAAAGATTCTCAGAGAGAAGAGTAAAGATCTGAGTGGGGATCTAGAGACAAAGGAACCACAATAAGGGATCGCTGCCTATTGTGTGTTGGGCTGAGAGAGACTGTCACCAGGGTATTTTAATGAAGATTGGGTGGAAATTAGTATAGTGAACAAATCCCTATGAGTACAACTTACAGAGTACATAATTGGAATTACTGGCTAAAGCGTTGGGCCTGATAATATTTCAATCTCAACTTTGGATAATAGTCTCCATACTATTATCAATTGATACATTTTATACAACGTGACAAAGTGCACCAGGAATTCAAACCTATGCAGTTAAAAGTTATTGGGTTGACGGCCAATAATCAACCACTTAAGTAAATTTTTACATGTTGGTGCTCACTACAGGGGTAGTTGAGTAAAGAATCTATTATAATGTCATACAAAGAAGATATTTCTAATTTTATAAATATGTTACTTGAGGAAGTAATAAAGATAGAACATGAAGTGGATCACGTTCAGTGGCGTTCACCCAGCTCAGCAGTGGAGCTCCGAGTGAAGCAAAATGAAGATACTCAAGTTCAGGGAAAAGGACTTGCAGCCTAGATATGAACTATCTAGAGCTGCAAGGCAAAAAGTTCCACCTGACATCTACTTGAAATGAAGAATATCAGCAGGGTCAACTAGGTTTGGAATTGGGCCCGGTGGAAATAGTCCCAAGGAGCAGCAGGATCAACTCAGGTTGAAATTGGATCCGCTTTAAATAGTCCTGAGGAGTGAGTGTTTAAATGAGGCATTGGACGAAATAAGAAGCAATCAATCAAGAGAATTGGATTGCCATACCAATGAAGAGATGAAGTCAAAATAGGAAATGATTTATCCAAGATAGTGGAGGAAATCGTTTGCCTTAATAACACTCAACCACCAATCAGAAGATACTGGAGATGAGTTTATCAATTCAGGAGAAATTGGATGATGCTAACGAGGCCAGAACGACCTGTGTAATTAATGATAAGCCATGAAAGCTGAGAATCGTTTTCAGGAGAAAAAGGATCTAGACAATTGGACAAAACTGTAGCTGATAAGATACAAAGATCCAAAAGCATCAGTTGCTGAATATGAGATGAAATTAGGGCCTGTTGGACGAGTTTTCAGTTGGGATTAAAAACCTAATATAAGAGAATTGCCAAAAAGTCGGCAAGTATGGCCTATACATGAGGAGATAGCGCTGCTGGTCATATAGGAAGAAAGGTCAATACTAATTGGTAGTATTGAGCCTAAGAAAAAATAGTTGCAATTTTCCCAGCGGACCTCTGAACCATTAAATGGTTATGTCCTGAGATTTTTGTTAAGTCCCAGAAGGGGACCACTGAACCAAATAGTTGGTTAAATCTTAAGAGGATAAGATTTTATACCATGATAACTGGTAGGTTTAAGTACCCAGGACCCAGTTTGGATGAAGGGAAAAGAAGGACCTCTGAGCTTTTTGTAGGTTGCAAGTCCCATTGCAAAAGAAAAATACAAAAAATATAAAAAATATTAAAATATTGATTTTATGGTCTAAGAGTTTTGGACCTAAGAAGCGGCAAGAAATCCTGATGGCTGAATGGATGAAATCTTACTCATGATGAAATGGGATTACCAGCTGGGGTAGCCAAAAGCATCGACCTATTGGTTGATTGAGAGCAGCTTGCTGATCTGCCAGAAGGCCAGCAGGAAGAGGTGCTCAAATTATTTGAGAAATATTGGGAAGTGTTTGCTCAGGACGACCACAATTTAGGATGCACACAAGATGTAATTCACAAGGTCACTAGGGAAAATTTACTGATAAGGATAAGACCAATCTAAAGTTCAAAGCCACTAAAGCGGTAGTGAAGAATGAGATCAGCAAAATAGTGAAGCATGGGCTTCTAGTTCTGTCGTCAAGTCCTGGGAAAGTCTGATTCTGATTGTGAAGAAGAAGGATGGATCAAACTGGGTGGTGATTGACTACCAGAGGCTGAACAAAATTACAAAGAAGGATTTATATCCCCTACCAAGGATTGACGATGCACTGGATTGTTTAAAAGAAGTGAAGTTTTATCCGCAATGAACCTAATCTCAGGATATTGGCAGATTGACTTGCCAGAAAAAGACCAAGAAAAATGCGCGATTATCACCGCGCTGGGGTTATACCAGCCAACAAGGATGCCCCAGGGTCTCTGCAATGCGCCTGCGACGTTCCAGAGGGCCATAGATGTGATATTAAGCGACCTGAAGTTGTTGTGTGTCCTGGTACACCTGGATTATATCAATGTGTTCAGTAGAACGTTTACTGATCAACTGAACCACTTGGAAGAAGTTTTTAAGAGACTGTCCACGGCTAACCTGAAGATCAAGCCAAGGAAGTGCTACTTCTTAAAGAAAGAGTTGGAATACCTGGGATTTGTGATCAACGCAAGTGGATTGCAGCTGCAAACCCAGAAGATAGCATCTATAGAGTGTATGGCTGTACCAAAGAGTGTCTGAGACATCAAAGTATTCCTTGAGATGGTTGTATACTGTAGAAGATTTATTTAGGACTTCGCTCGAATAGCTGAGCATCTATTACATTTATTAAAGGATCTAAAAAAAGGAAACATATGGAATGAAGAGGCCCAGGACTCCTTTGATGAGCTACGCTGGTATTTAAAAGATTCACCAATTCTGAAATATCCAAATTTCAATAGGGAGTTTATCATCCAAACTGATGCTTCATTGATGGCAATTGGCACCATACTGAGCCAAGTAGATGAGCTTGAGGATGAGCATCCGGTGGTGTATGTGAGCCAGACACTCTCAGCTGCTAAGAGGAACTACACTGTGACTGAACAGTAATGCCTTGCAGTCATATATGCATGCAAACAGTTTCAGGTGTACATCCACAGGACGCACTTCAAGGTGGTGATGGACCACTCTTTGCTGCATTGGCTGCACAATCTAAGGGAACCGGAAGGATGACTGGCCCAATGGGCACTTAAGCTTCAGGCTTACAATTATGAGATAGTCCACCGAGTGGGGGCTTCTCACCAGAACATGGATGGCTTATCGCAGTTGCCAATGGTCCAGTTGGTATACCCACAGGTGGATGAGCTATTCCAGAGAATGGTTGATGAAAAATTTGCGGATGAGCCTTGAGAAATCCAAGGTGCACTTTGAAAAACAATGGAAAAAACCAAGACTATGGATGGACAAGTATTCAAGATGATCAACGGAAAGCATTATTATTCCCAAAACTGTCCAAAAGAGCAGCAATAGTACAAGCAGCTCACAAGGTTGTCAGGCATGGAGGCCAGAGGAAAACAACCAACCATATTTGCCAGTATTATTACTGGGAATTGATCAACTATGATGTCGTGGATCATCTGGCTTGTTGCGTGGAGTGCCAGAAGCACAAACCACACAAGAACACAACTGGATACTGACTGGTCTGCCCTGGATTTGCTTGGCACACAGTGTCCATTGATGTGATGGGACCGCTGGCGATGAGCACAGGGGGAGTTAAGTACATCATAGTTGCCATTGACCATCTGATGAGATGGGTAAAAATGAAGACCCTAACCAGAGTAGATGCTACCAGTACTGCAAGATTCATCCTGGATCAAGTAGTATACTAGCATGGATGTCTGCAAGCCCTGCTGAGCGACAATGGGACCAACTTCACATCTCATGTGATCCTGCAGCTAAATGAAATAATGGGGATCTGAGGAGTCATGTCAGTACCTTACTGGCTGGAGATGAACGGACTGGTAGAATGGGTCAATGGGACGCTGGAAGCGACACTGAGGAAGCTAGTCACGGGGAGAACTTCCGCGTGAAGAAAATACCTGAGTTCAGTGATGTTCGCCTACAACATTAGTCATCATATGGCAACGGGAAAGACGCCATTTGAATTATATGGAAGAAAGGCCGCATTGCTGCCGATTTTATATTTAGTGGTGGAACCTATGTCAGGGATGAGTACCAAGCAATACTTGAACTGACTGACAAGTATCCTGATCAATATGCAATCGCAAGCATTTGATACAACCTTGAAGAAAAGGATACAAGAGAAATCAACGGATGACAAAAACTGACTGGCCTTAGAAGAATATCAAATAGGGGAAAGAGTCGCCTATTGCAATACACATGGTTTCTGACTAAGAAACAAATTAGATGCATTGTGATTGGGTTCATTCAAAGTAATTTCTAAGACAGTGACCAATGCTTACTCCATCAAGAATCTTTTGGATGGAAGAGTTGTAAATCGATTTCACAATAAGTATCAAAAGCATTGGATTGAGGAAAAAAATAAAGAGTTCTTAAAGGGCCAATGAACCATTAAGTTGGTCATGTCCTGATGATTAGGTTAAGTCCAAAAAAGGACCTCTGAACCATGGAAAACTGGTAGGTTTAAGTACCCAGGACCCAGTTCAGGAGAAAAGATGGTTCTCTGAACTGAAACAAGGTCAAGTCCCATAGTAAAAAAGAAGGATAAAGATAAATAAGATGATAAAAGATGTTGGAAAAAAATTATAAGCTGCATAGATAAAAAAGCCAATATATTTTTAGAATTTTTTATATTTTTATTGATTGTACTCAGTACGGGGATAATTCTGCCTATGTCACCTCTTGGGAAAGGGAGGGTGTATTGCGGTAGGAATAAACAGCCCATCAAAATTGATATGCAATCAGACACTTGTGAGGGCGAGACCTACATGAAACCACAGTCGTTGTATGGATGCCAAGCCCTGAGAAAATGTGACTAGGGGAAGATAAATTGAGATGTCAGAAGATGCCAATCGCAAAACCCTGGAGTGGGGAGGAAAGCAGCAATAAAGAAAGAGGCAATCATCGAATAACCCTGAGTAATCCCAATATGGCACCAGAGCTGGAAGATTTGTTCTGAGCGCCTGCCGATGGGCTTCATCAAGGACACTGGACATGTGGGCCAGCAACAAAGAAGGAATACTCAATAGGGTTGCTGAATCATGCCCCCTATTAACGCCATCAGTGGAATATACTGATGGGAAGCTCTGGAGAAGAGAGTTGTGCAGAGAGCGGATCACATCCTGCAAGTGACAACTGTGGGCTTTGCAGAAGCTAAAGCTGAATAACCGGGGGAAAACAGGTGAGGCTGGAAGCTTTGTAGACCAACTTTAAAAAACTTGGTCAGCTAAGGGAAGAGCATAAGTGGCAGTATACTGATCTAGAAGGTTATCAAGATCTGAGGGATTCAGTGCTAATGTCAAAGCCTCAGTGACTTGGGTCCAGAGCTCAGTGTAGGGGAGCTCAAAATGTATGCTGTTACTGATTGAGAGCTCAGAAACCAGAACAACAGGTTTGTAAAATTGACCAAGTTGGAAGAGGAACTCAGGGAGAAAGTCTGACCTGGCCAGAAATGAATGATCCAGAGCATCCGGCATAATCTCTGGAGCATCTATGATGATGTTTGAAGCATCAGCAAAAGAAACCAAATCCAGGAGGGTTTCAAGGTCTGACTCTGGAATTGACTGCAGAGGAAGAGTCAGCAGAGAGTTGTTCAAGATGGCCAGCCTGGTTTTGGAGGGATTAGTTACCATTTCCAGTAATTCAATGGAAGGACTAGCTGCTTGCACCAGACTAGGCGTATGAGTCCTGGAAAAACCATAAAAGAGGTTCTGTCGAGCATCATGACTCATCTGCTGGAAGAGACAGAGGTCTGGGTCAGACAGACTATCGAGGAGCTTCTGGTAGTGAGATTCAGAATTTGACATATGAGCTGGATGAGAGGGGGATGTCATACTTATATAGAAGTTGACATTATGCACTCTACAATCCATTAAGCTCCAATATTGGGGAAATTAATCTCAAGATTAATGAGATAAGCTTTTCAAGGGAAGAATTAGGAATGACTTACAGTCAAGAGGTTATGAGCGAAATAATGAGGGTGAATAGAAATAAGTATTCTTAATCAAGCCATGAAATGAACATTGACAGCAAGAGTCTCCTGATGAGAGCGAGGAGAAAATCAGGAAATCAAGGATGCTGGACCAAGAATCCTAAATATGACAGAGGGTCATATACCCTGATGGGGGAAATCAGATCCCAGGACTAATATCATCATGAGTAAATCAATCAGCACAGCATGACAGAAGGTTGTGGGGACTGCGCTCTGAAAAGGAGGTAACAAGGAGGAAGATGAGGAACGCCATATGTCAAAGGTCGTCCTGAGCAGCGTTTAGTATTGACAAGTGTACTCCGCTTGAACCAATGAAGTATTTGACCAGGTTTCTGAAGCAGTGATCTCATGCCCCAGTCCTTTTCTTGCTGAAAATCTAGGCAAGAGGGGGAATTTGTTGGGATTTTTGCCCATATTCCCAGCCTGCTAGATTACCTGGTGTTGGTAGGGGAAAATTCCCTAAGGTGAAGTGAATCAGAAAATCTGTTGGCCCGAGTTTCAGAGGAACTACGTTTGGGGGATTTTGGGATATTCACCTGGTCAAATCCATTGAAAATCAATCCATATGAATGCCTAAGATCTCATTGGGCGGAGTGGCCAACGAAATAGGGGCATCTGATAGGGATTAACTATTAGGTGTACCAGTTGGGATCAGTCAGGTTTCATCACTGACTGATTGGGAATGAATAGTGAGTTGCGAGGTGAGTGATGCCTCCTGCAACTAGCAAATTTATTGGTTGTTGAAGTGACCTGCCATAATGGGTAATAAGTCCCATTACCTAAGCAGGTCGCTAGCCAATTATGGTTGGTTCTCTTGGATTGAGAGGAAAACGTCAGGGACACGTTTTCTGACTCTTTCCGTTTGAGGTCTTGAGGATGTCCAATGACAGAATCCTAGCCAGGATGGGGAAGACCATTGCTGCTGAGACGAGGAAGTGTGATTCAATGGCAACGGCTGCCATTTCATTGAAGAGGAGTAAACTGAGGGTTAGACAGCCAAATCCCCTACTATATAATTCCCTAAGATTTACTATAATAAACACATTATTATTATTAATTATTATTTACAAAAAGTATTATAATCTACAGTGATATTGTCAAATTGGTTTATAGTTAAACTATCAGCTTCTATTGTGTCGTTCTATCTCAAGGATATTATTTCAGAAGGCAATAATTGGAAGACTCTCAGAGAGAAAAGTAAAGATCTGAGTGGGGATTTAGAGACAAAGGAACCACAATCAGGGATAGCTGCCAACTGTGTGTTGGGTGAGAGAGACTGTCACTGGGGTGTCTCAACAAGTATTGGGTGGACAAGAGTATAGGGAACAAATCCCTACGAGTATGACTTACAGAGTTTTAATTGTAAGTACTGGCCAAAGCGTTGGGTCTAATAATAGTTAAATCTCAACTACGGATAATAGTCTCCACACTATTATCAATTAGCACATTCTATACAACGCGATGAAGTGCACGAGGAAATCAAACCTGTGCAGTATAAAGGTAACTGGGTTGACGGCTGATAATCAACCACTTAAGTAAATTTTTACATCAGGTATGGTGTAGAGGACTAGTGCAGTTTAAGACTGGGGATATAATTCTATTCCATGACCAACATGGGCTTGGACAAAAACACAAAATGGCTAGCATCTGGATTGGTCCATTTGAGATAATTGAGAAAGCAGGTGTGGGTGCTTATACTATCAAGGACCCTGTGAGCGTCTGATCATCAACTGAGTGCACACAAAGCTCCTAAGGGCATATAAACAATAAGAGCTTTATTGTCCAGTCAAGGGGTATGTGGGGATTCTGATATGACTGGACAATAACCCATTTTAGTTACAGCGATATGGGTGAGATTGGTGAACTGAGTATTTTAATAATATGGATGAAGAGCGCTTTGACATAAGGCGATGTTGACATATGACAAATACTTAGTAGATCGTCATAAACTAAGGAAATTGTGAATTTAATGCTTAGTAGACTCTGGCTGAAAGAATAAGAATATGGTGGAACTGAATAATCTAAGAAAAAGGGATAGTATTGACTGAAGTCAATGATATATAAGCAAGATACAAAGATTTACATGAGGAGGATTATTAGTATGGAGTATAAATTGAAACTGAGGGTATCCACTGACATATATTAAAATTAATAAAGAAGTGATATTGGGGCAAGTGCTCTTTATTTTATTTATCTTTATTAAGTGTGTCTGAAGAACCATTAATCTTATTGCCTATTACATTGCTCATTGGGCTGAACCCTGCGCAAACCCCTTTGGTATATCTCCAGTGTATAACTAAAATTATAACACCCACCATAGCTGGTTAGGTAGAATTGAGGATAATATCACCATATAATACGCCAGAATGTTGAAGACCTACTTGAGGAGTATTGTGAAAAAATTTTCTTGGGACCAAGTGACTTTGGGAAAATGTCCGGGGTAATTCCCCAAATTGAGAATGAGGCTCTCCCTCCATTCAAATCCTGACCATACTTCAAATACAAAGTTGAGGAAGCTCAAGTGGTCCTAGAGCTACAGCAACTGTTGGAAGCTGGGTTACTTGCCCTTCTAAAAGCCCATGGGCTTTCCCACTTTTATCAATCCAGAAAATGGATGGTGGCCACCATGTTGTCATGGATTATTACCACCTCAATTTAATCACAAGAGAGGATAGCTATCCATTGCCGCATATAGATGATTACTTAAACTTGATGTCAGGTCCCCACTATTTTTGTCTAAGGATCTCGCCAGCGAGTACTACCAAGTTGATTTATCACCGGAAAATTAGGTAAAGTGCGCTCTCATCTCAAGTGAAGGATTGTTTGAGCCCACTCAAATGCTGCAGTGGTTATGTAACGCCCCTGCTACCTTCCAATGTGCCATGGAAGTACTGTTAGGTGATTTAAAACTCTCTTGTGTGCTAGTTTATCTTGATGATATTACCGTTTTAAGAACCTTTACCAAACACATAGTTTATCTCAGGCAAGACTTTCAGTAGTTATGGCAAGATTCACTTAAATGAAAGCCATCAAAATGCTCCTTCTTTTAGAATGAAATGGATTTTCTAGGTCATAAGGTAGGAAAAGCCAGAATATCCCTAATGGACAGCAAGGTCTTGGCCATTTCCAAAATGTTCCTCCTAAATCCCTACAAGATGTACAAGTTTTCTTAGGGATGGTGGGATAATATTTCCCAGTTAATTACCCACTTTTCTGACACCTCTGCGCCTCTAGTATATTTGCTGAAGAATGGGATACCCGTCCAGTGGAAAGAAGAACAACCTCAGGCCTTTGACCTGCTATGCGTCTATCTCTCCCACTCTCCAGTACTTATACATCTTAATTTTGATAAACATTTTCTCCTCTTTACCAATGCTAGAAATATAGCCAATGGAGCCATACTATTGCAGCATGACAAAACCTAGTAGATCAACCTATGGCCTATCATAGCAAAATTCTAACCAGAGACAAACGAAACTATAGTGATATAGAATGTGAATGCTTGTCTTTACTACTGGCTATTAAGCCTTTTTGACCTTATTTATATGGGAAACATTTCACCATAATCACTAATCAGGCCTCCTTTCAATGGCCACAGCAGATGAAGGACTCCAATGGGAGGTTAGCCTGATGGTTGATAAAACTTCAAAACTACAACTTTTTCAATATTCATTGACCTGTGCTGATACATAAAATGTGGATTGCCTATCCTGGCTTCTCATATTAACTTTAACTAATACTGAAGAGTATCAACTCTATGACCTCCTAACTCAATTACAATTATGGAAATATGAATCCCTGACCCTTCAAAAAGAATTAGCAAAATATCGGCGAATCTTCAAGTCCAAAATGGCCCAACTGTAAAAACTTGTGTCCCAAAAATGGTTGCCCTATGTTTGACCTTTGGCTCAAAATAATATCATTTTAGAGGGACATCAGCAAACTGGCCATGAGGAATTCGTAAAGCCTACCATTGGTCAAGACCTAATGCTAATGGAAAGGAATGCTTGTTTCAATCCAGATTGCATTAGAGTCCTGCCTGGTATGTAAAAGTCAAGCTGGACCTAATCCTTGATCCCAACATCCAGTGGTTCCCCCTTGCAAACCCTACTATACTATTAGCATTAATGTTATGAGACCTCTCCCTTGAGCCTCTAATGGCCATCAGTTCCTCCTTCTAGCTGTGGATTATTTAACTAAGTGGATTGAAGCTGTATCACTACCAGCCGCTTTGACAAAAGCTACCGCCACATTCTTATATAATTGGATTATCACCCAGCATGGGTGCCCTAGCATAATTCTCTCTGATATTGGTCAAATCTTCTGATCATCACTGGTAACGCTTTAGCCAAACTGATGGGATCCACCCAGGTATTTCCACTCCTTACCATCCTGCAACTAATGGAATGGTAGAGCAGGATATGGTACCCTAACGGACACCCTCTGGGAAATGGCCATAACTGACCCTCTTCACTGGCATCATATTTTCTTAATGTGTGATTTTGACCTACAGAAAAAGCTATCATTGAATAATTAAGATGTCGCCCTTCCAGGCTTTTATGGAAGAAATTCCTCAGTTTCCTTATAAAAGAAATCCATGTTGGATCAAGCTTTACCTGATTCCCCTGAAGTTACTATGTAAAAATTGCCAATGAAATAATCTGACTCCAGGCTCTAGCTTCTGAGAAATTATCTGCTAACCCCTAGTAGAGAAACAAGTTGGTTTAATGACAAACATGAACCTCTACAGACCTTCCAGCTGGGCGACCTAGTCCTTTTCTACCATCATAGGCCATGAGGTTGTGATAAAAATTGGGAACCAACTGGTCAGGCCCTACGAAGTCATTTATAGGCAGGGCAACGCACACTCAATTGTAGAGGTCATTCAGGGTACAGTTGTAAATCGTATATATAGTCATTTTCTACTTCCATTTTCCCCCTACGCCAAGATCTAGAGGGGGGCGTTGTTGGGATTACTAACTAAATGAGAGATTCAGATGAGTTGGGCGACGGGATTTGAGCACAAACTGTCCAGATAAGTGAAACCATTATTGGGGATAATCCCCAACGAAATTTCAGCCTTAAAATCGGGGTTCAACCCTGATCTATGAGGCGAATGATTTCAATTAGGAAACAAGAAATGGATATTGGCTTAGTATGCATGGAGATTGACGAAGACACTGGCATGATTTCCCTTGTTTTTGTGCAATCTGAACTAATAAACTTTATTATCTTCTTTTCACAATTCTAAGTAAAAATTGGAAAATGTTTACTAGGAATTACCTCTCCAGACAAAACATCTGGAATAATGACTTCTTGATCAAGAGAGGCAAAAAGGTAAATTTCAAACACCAGAACTTTGGGTCACCTGGCTTTATATTAAATAGGGAGAAGAGGTCTACATCCTTAATTCCAACAGTCCAGATGTATATGTCTCTTTCCGCTGTAGGGGTGGTCCTATCTCAAAGAGACAATGAGGGGGAGGAGCAACTAGTGGCATACAGCAGTTGGAGCCTGAATTGCCATGAACGCAATTATACTGTGCCCAAGTGGGAGTTCTTAGAGGTGATATATGCATATAAGCAAATTAGGGTGTATCTGCATGGAATGAAGTTTAAAGTCATAACGGATCATGCTTCATTATGATGGTTGCAGAATCTCAAGGAGCCTGAAGGGCGTCTAGCACGTTGGGACCTCAAACTGCAGGCATATGACTTTGAGATCCTCCACCGACCTGGAGCAAAACACCAGAATGCTACTTTCTTTCCCATAACAATAATATCAGTTACTAAGATTCGATCCAAACAGAAATTTTTGATAATCACACAGGTGAGATGAGCGAATTCAACAAATCCCAACTAAACTGGGCAAAAGTCATATATGGAAATGACCAAAACAGTGCACCAAAGGGCAAAAAACGCCCTGGAGGGGGATCAGGAGCCAACGCCACCAAAAAGCCACAAACCCAAACACCAATGGGTTTGTGGAGTTTACCACAAAACAAAACCAACATATGGAAATACAGCATTCACAGCCCCTAATGAGAGTGGAACACAGGCTCCGACTTTTCTTAGGGGTAGAGTCCCCAACTCTGTGGGAGAAGGTAGGTGAGGCACAGGCCTCCCTTTCCCCATGTGGTGTATTTTACCACCCACACCATCCACCGCGGCTGGATCAATTTGGGTTTTGAAACTGAAGAAGACACAAATGCCATGGGAAAAGTCTGTGTTGAGATTGCCCTCCCCAAGGGCAAACGAATTGTAAACATCACATGCACCAGATGGAGTAAGGTAAATACTTTGTCTATATAATCAACTCGCTCCCCACCAACCTCCTCCACAAAATAATTGAGGAGGAACTCCAAATCTGCCTTCAGAACTACAAAGAAATAAAACAACTAGAATTGCAGCGATTCCACCTGATGCCAAACCTGTGCACAGGAAAGGCAATCACCATGATTAAACCCAGTCCCCAATGTAGCCGCAGACCTAACCAAACTCCCATGCACCATGGTGTTTCACCTCCCAGGTGGATGAGTGTCAAAGCCTTTCTGCATCACACCAGAACGTACACCGCCCATCTGCAACCATTGCATCACATTGGGGCCTAAGGAACATGCGCGCTCTGTGAAGGAGGGCATCTTGGCCCTGGACTTCTGCGATGACACTATAGACAAAGATGAAGAGACCTTCAGAAAAATGGTTGATGCCAACCATGCTTTCCTCTGGGGAGAGGACGGGTACTACGTCCACATAGACCTAGTATCACCCAAACTATGCAAACAGGTACAGAAGGCCCGCAAGTGGGCAACGGCCAAGGCCACATCACTCCGACCTCCTCCATTGACCCAGACCAAATTTAGGAGGACAGAGAGGAGATTGGCCGAGCCAGTCAATCAGAACAGAATGCCCATGCCAAAAAAACATGGAGGATATTAACTGAGCCAAACAGTTGGAGCAGACAACCCATGCTGAAAATTTACTCAAAAATCTGACTGAATCACCACTAGATCTCAATCAAATGAACTTAACTGGACAATTTAACTTCACTATGGGCGAGACAACAGGGCTTAGAATTTCAAAATCAAACCTTGAAACATCAAAAACTAATCAGCGCACCAATCTGAGTCTCACAAAATCACGTGCAGAAAAGCTTAATACAAACCATAAATCCAACAAAACCCACACAAAATCATCACAAGGTAAGGAGCTGGACAACGCCTCAGAGTGAACTGGCCCAATCACATGAAGCAAGTCCAAGGCAATGAGCGGGGTACTTGGGCCGGAAGGCCCACCCAACCGCTCAGGAGGCACCATGGGCACCTCAGTGTCAATAGGGATGCTAAATATTGCAGGAGCCAGGGCTCAAGCGTCCCAAGAAAAAGCTGGACTTCCTGCGCAAACCCCCTGTAGCCATCTTGGCCATACAAGAAACCCACTGTCTACAGAGGGAAGAGGGATCCTGGTCGTCAGGGTCTCACCAACACAGTCAGTATGGACGTCCCACTGTGGGTTGGTCATAAAAAATAACAATATATTAAAAATCACTGACTCCTCCTTATGCATGGCCGCGTCCTGGCTGCAACAATTGCAAACCAAGAGGCCACAATCTCAATAGCTTGTATCTATGCACTGTGTACTGCAACTGAGAGGAAACAATTCCTTGAAGCTATCATGAAGCTCAACCTCCCACCAGAAACCATCTTGCTTGGCGACTTTAACTGCTGGGACAACCCCACCACAGACTGATGGCCCACCCCAGGGGATACCCACCAGGAAACATCATGTTCTGCACAAAGGAAGGCATCCCTTGGCCTGTATGACACCCTCCCCCCAGGTCTCCACTCCTTCCCCACATGACCCACCCCAGCATATGCGAGGGAACGCTCATCTCAATGAGCCGCATCAACCACATCCTCGCACCAAAAAACTGACGCTTGTTTATTTCTAACTTTGCTACTAATAGATTAATTTCTCTGACCACTATCTAGTTTTTGGTGCAGCTCATGCCAACCTGAACTTAAATGCAAATGTCGCCTGGAGGAAGCTATACCCAGAGAACATAAAAATTACCTGAAATTTCCAACTGGGTCAGGCACAAAGCTACAAACTCAGAATTTACAACCCCATTTGCATCGAATCCCATTGAAACTTGAGAAAAATTAAAATCCAAACTAATAAACAAAACTTGCCATCTCGCCTCGAACAAGTACACCGTGGATACAGCCATGATCAGGCGCACCTTGGCAGAACTAGACCACCTAGAACTCAACACCACGAAGTCTTGCTACAGCCCCAACTGAGGGCGCAAAATGGGCGGAAATCTCTGCCCGCCTAGATGCCCTCATCTATGAACACCAACACAGAACTAAAGTATTGTGGAAAGGTAAGTACATAAAAGAAGGCGAAACCTGTTCAGCTTATTTCTTCCGCCATTACTACTCACAAGGCAACCTGCCTCAGTGTGCACAGGCCCACAAAGCCGATGGCACCGTGGCAACTGACTCAACTGAGGTTAAGGTGGAAAAACACCGTTATTACACCAAACTTTATTGTGAAACCCCATCTGACCCATAAAAAATAAAAAATATACACACCGCTGGCATACAGAGTGCACCGCCAGACTATAGTCTCCTAAACTTGATAATTCAGGAGGAGCTCCGGAACACAGTCTGCGGTGCACCGCATAGGAAAATCCCAGCCCTGATGGGACACCCTAAAAAATTATAAAACATATTTTAAACAAATCGCCCCCCTCCTCTTAGCATCAATAAACCAGTGCCTGCTGGTGATTCATCTCCTTCCTGAGGGCCAGAACTCCTATGTCATTACCCTATTTAAAAAGGGCGACAGACTGGACCTGGCCAACTGTCACCTGATTGCATTCTCAAACACTGACACAAAACTCCTTACAAATATTCTAGCTACCAGATAAGGCACATTAGCCTCTGAAGCCCTATCACCCAATCAATTTAATTTTAACACCATGGCGCTCCATCTGGTCTATATACTCACTGTCACCAATATATGCCAGTCCAGAGCAACTGGAGCCCTGGTATTCCTTGACCAGGAGAAGGCATACGATCACATTAGCTGGCCATACTTGAAGGAATGCCTAAGCGCCTTCAATCTCCCACCCAGGGTCATTAACTGGGCGATGCTTCTCACAGAATCCGCCTCTATGGCTGTGGGGCCCTAGCTTTCTAACCGACAAGATCACACCATGCAGAGGGCTCAAACAAGGGGACTCCCTCAGCCTACTACTCTACAACTTCAGCTTTGATCCACTCCTCCGCTTTGCTGACTCACGCCTCATGGGCATAACTTCACAAGGACAGCCCCCAGTCAAGATAATGGCCTTCATGGATGACTGTTTGACAGATATATCTAACAGTAATGATTCCTGACAGTTGGAACGCACCCTATAGGAATACTCCATTGTAAGTAATGCATTGCTCAATAAACGGAAAGCAGAAATAATCCTCCTAGGAAAATATATCAATAACTGGACCATAACATCCAAAACCCACAACCACCCAAGATGGAAAAGCCCACTTCTTCTACCCTTTGCATTACCCCCCACTACCCCTGTCCACCACCTTGGGATATGGCTGAAAACAAGGAGGTATGACAATGAGATTATTGAGAATAATCTATTACAACGGGTATTCAACAGCATCGCCTCACTCAAGGGAAGATCTGGGGCTAATGGGGTGAGTAGCAGTTGCCAACTCGCTCATCCTCCTGATGCTGTGGTTCCCCGCACATGCAATCCCCTTTTTGCCCACCTTATAACATCAATACGCGCGCTCATCCAGGGATGTCTGTGGCCTGGATCCCGTTCACCCATACGGGTGAAAACACTATTTGGACCACGCTCTAGCGGAGGCATGGGCTTAGTAGACTTTGAGAGCCATGCCAGCCATATTCTGGGCACCTGAATAGAGGAAGTGCTAACCCCGGACCTCCCACAACAGTACTGGTCCAGAGCAGCAAGGGCCAACTTCACGCAGGCACTCAAAATACCTAACCCACACAACCCATCCAGGCTACTAACATACCTCGCTAACCAAACCAATGCAACGAGCCTGCATGGAACCCCCCCTCACTTTAAATGCCTCCTCCAAGCCATCTGCCTCATGGGATGGACCATCGCTAACACTGGCGCTGTGCAGGGATGGGGACAACCCAGAGCCCACTTCATGATAAGAAAACCAGAAGACCATCCCCAGAAAGAAATACTCGCTATGACCCCACCATCACTAGAATTGACTACCTAGACGCTTTGGACATCTCCTACGACCTAGCTACACAGAAGGCAATATGGAGGCTGACGAGCCATCCACTCCTCCAGCCAAGGGTAATAGACAACATTTGGCGTTGACTGAATAGGACCTATAGAACGGCAGACCGCACCCATTACCTCCATGCAACCTGCGCAGTATGTGGAGGGGAGGGCTCTTTACACTACCGCTTATAAACCTTCCCCATCCAGAGCCATTTGGCGAGAAGTTGCGCGCCTGCTTAAGATCCAAGACGACCAGGAATTTTCTATCTCAAGGAGCCTCCTTGCGCTCCATCTCAAGTTCCCAATTCCATCTACCCTCTGCTCCCTAATGGTACCCATCGCAATATGGACAATCCACACCATTGCCTTGGATGCGTTCAAGGGTACCATCCCAACCATCCATGGGGTAATTTGTAGGTTACACGTCCACTTACTGGAGCACTTCCAAGCCTGGCTTTATGGATACATGAAGCCAAGGCAACAGAGGCTCTTAAAGTCATGGTTCCCACTCTGGTTCCTCCACATGGACCCCTTCCTCCACACCTGCTCCATAGCAGGGGAAACCCCCTCGGAGTAGCGCACCAACCACCATACCTGGCGGTTCCAGCTGGCAACAGGGGTAACCTGTGTACCCCAGGGTGCCCAATCCTTCTAACCCTCAATGCGTTTCACCCCCTGTTCCTACACACACATTGGTAATGCCCGCCCCTGGTTGGCTTGCCTTGGTTAAATAAAATAAAAACACCAGAGTGCTGATTGTTTTTAAAACTGCCAACGGTTCCCATCACAGCGGATCTGAGCAATGTGATGTACAATAAAATTCTAGCAGAAAATATGATGACAAACCACCTCAAGTCATAAAAGCCATAAACGAGATGCAAGCTAGTACCTTCCAACAGAATGGTGAGTTGTATAAGAGGATTGGTGATTCTACATTGAACTTCACATGACCCTCAGCACGGCCTAGCATTATCATGAGCACACATAAGGCAGTTAGACATGGTGAAATGTGCAAGCCGTTAGAATTGGTAAACCCTTTGTACTATTGGGAAAGCATGAACTTTGATGTGCTTGAAAACAATTTCTGCTGCCACCAGTGCCAAGTGGAAATGCTGTTGCGCTAGAAGACTTCATACCGGTTATTTAAACCACATTTTTCTTAGCATACGGTTTCCTTTAAGTTGTTGTCCCTCTGCCAACAAGAGATAACTGGTCCAAATACATTCTGGTGGTGATTGACCACTTAACTAGATGGGGTTGAAGCACTCTTGATACAGGATTTGGGGGCGGTTACAGTGGCCAAGTTCATAATGGAATGTATTATCCAGCAACGTGTCTGCCCTCAGTTCATCCTTACCAATAATGGAACTAACTTAATCTCCCACATTCTTCAAAAATAAACGAGCTTATGGCCATCCATGGCGTTTTGATGACCCCATATCACCCCAAGTCTAATGGGATGGTTGAGCGAGTTAATGGACTTTTAGTGAAAATACTCCATAAATTGGTAGTAAATCGACTTTCAAATTGAATTTCAATCCTTTCCACCTCCATTTTTGCTTATAACATCAGTTATCATTCCGCCACGGGGAAGAGCCCCTTTCAATTGTTATATGGATAACATCCTTCTCTTCTGGCGCTGCTCTATGCCTGCATAGAAGATACCAATGGAATGGATCCTCAAAGTTATTTGACTAACCTAGCAGCCAAGTTTATCAATCTGTAAACCAAAGCGCACTCCTTCAGTTTGTCTAAAAAGATAAGGAATCAGGCTGCCAATTGGGAAAGGCGTAGTGGGCTAGCTCAGTTAAAAATGGAGAGCTGGTTTTATTCCATGGCCAACATGGATTCAGTTGGAAGCACAAATTGGCTAGTATCTGGATTGGTCTGTTTGAAATTCTTGAGAAAACAGTTGCCAATGCCTAGACTATCAAGGACCACGCAAGTGTTGGAGTATTAACTAAGTGCATGTGAAGTTTCTCCAGGCGTATAAACAATAGGAGACCTATTATCCAGTCAAAGGGGGTAATGTCAAGATCCTGATATAACTAGATGATAAGCCCTAAATAGCCACAGCGTATTGGCTAGAATCCGCTGACCATGATTTACAGTATATAAATATTTGAGAACCTTGGGATGAGGCAATATTGGGTCAGAAAGGGTAGTTATTGGATCGCCTCCAAATAAGGTGATAAGGCAATGTCAAGCCATTAAGAATACATAGGAGATTGCCTTGAACTGAGGCGATAGTGAAGATAAGAATTTTATCCCAGGCAGGCTCTCAAAGTTACAATGAACCAATGAGGATTTGTTATTAAAGAATAGTCTAAGCAATAATGATTGGTATTGACCAAAGTCACTGATATATAAGCAAGCTGAGAAGACTAAAAGAAGAAGGTTGTTAGTAGGAAAGGGTAGAGCAGAGAAGAAGGGATCTGCTAATATTTTCTTTAATGAGGAAGTGTGGTCAGAGCGGATTGTTTTTTATTTTTTTAAATTATTTACAGTTTGCTTTAAGGACTGACAATCCTCACATCATCCATACATTGCTCAGTGGGTTTGACTCTGTGCGACTCTCACAGCATAACTCAAATAGATTGCCAAATTATAACACGATTTATTGGCTGAATAACCTTTTTACAAAAAAAGCACTTCTTGAAGCAGCTGCAGATGATGATGTCCAGAGCTTGACACAAATCCAGGAAACTCAACTTTATCATTTTTCTGTGTCTGAAAAAATAAAAAACAAGTTAATAGAACTTGGGCTTGCTTGCAACAGACAATTCAGATGCTAGTAAAGCTGAAGTCCAAGAAAATCTCAAATTATTTTTGCAGTTGAACCTGAGACTCTTGATCAAAATGAAGCTGCCAAACTAAATGCTTCAGCAACAAAATTGTTTTCCGCTACCAAGGTTACTGAAACCCTCAATAATTCACTCAGGCAAGCCAATCCAAGTGCCATCAATACCAAATTGCCCTCTCAATTGCTTTAATCTATTTAAAAAATTTATATTTATTATTTAATACTAAAATTTTAACATTTTTGTTGATGTCAGAGAATTAAATTTAACTGACAAACTTTGATACAAAGTAAAACATCTTTATAAAAGTTTTTTCCCATCTGCCTTGAATTATTAATGTGGAGCTGTGTTCAAAAAATTTGTCTTTGCCTACCAACCCAATAATTTCTCCTTTTTCTTTACAACCTAATGCTTTAAACCCAAGTTTAGCTGTATTTACCTCCTTGCCATTAGCCTCATGCTCTCCTCTCAACAACGTGGGTTTCATTTCTATTAAATTGGCTATCAACTCTACCAGCCCCAATCAGCTTGAGATTGATGCAGCTCTCTCAGACTGTCCACCCTCTCTTAGCATGTCCTTGATGTTTACAACAACGGGACAGTAAGTTGCTTCAATACTGAACTTTCTCTTGACCACAAGAAGCTTCTCAAAGTTTTTAAAGAGAACTCCAAGGTTTTTCCCTACAAAAGATCGCTTCCTCTATCCCTGGAGCCACTTTTGGGCTCAACTGCAGGGTCAGTTATAGATATCCATATGCTGCTTTATGCAGCGCTTCTGCTTTTTTTGCTCTGGCCCCCTATTTTTTCTTTGTTCACATCCGCCAGAAATGTCAAAAGGCCACCTATGATCCTCTGTTATCTGTTGATTTCAACCCTGAGCTGGTGCCCCCAACTGTCATGGCAATAACCTATATCAAAATAAAAATTGTACCATCAAACTCTATTTGCATCTAAGCCTAAACTGAGTGCCCTTTATCCTCCTAATCATCCCTTCAGTCTTAATGCTGAAACTAAAATTTCTATTTTTGAGTTTAGTGAACTAAATAAACTTTGGGATCCTCACTTTGTCAGGATTGGCTTTTTAAGTTTAATAAAATTTAAGATCCTTAAAATGATTTGCCACTACCCCAACTGTCCGTACCGTCATCTTCTTATCAATTAGGCCAAAGGAAACCCAAATTTCTCAAGGTGTTATACCTATCCAACCTGATAACTGTAATTGGCACACACAGTTGAGGCTTGGAGGGGCGTCGTTGGAGTTCTTGATAGTTTTGGATGGGCTGTACTTAAGGCTAATAATTTACATAATACTTTGGGTAATATTGACTAAAATTTACTATTACTATTTTACTAATCAATGCTATAACAGGTCTAAGGCCCAATTTTATTATTAACTTTATGATATTTAGGGTCGGCCAAATATGATTGTCATTGAAATTCACTAATTGATAAACTCAGGGTAAATTTAAAATGAAGTTCTCCACTAGTTGATACTCCAGGCTGTTATTCCTACCTTGATTATTATCTTCCTGTATAACATATTGCTATTTCAGTTTATTTAACCTTACCTCTAACTTCCTCCTATCTTATGAGTATCATATCTGTTGCTTAATTTCGTTTATCTTGTAAATGATTTAGGATGATATTTCTTAATATGATCCCAGTTCTAACAGGGCTTGCGCTGATTGTCCCTTATATCCCTTATTTTATCCCTTGTTTTACTAGCACTACTAAGGTGCAAATCATTTACCCAATAAAACAACTTTACTCCTTTATGTTTTTAGGCTTTTTTGAAGTTCAATAATTCTCTTAGGACTTTTAAACGTGGTTATTATATACCCATTTAGATTATCTACCAGAAATCCCTACTACTTTATGGCTCTCCCCGCTTTTCCAAGATAGCAGGATTATATTGAAATCTCTCCTCAGGAACCTCTGACCTCTTGCTAGCTAAGTTATAACTATCTTCATAAGACCTCTGATTTAACTCTTGGTTAAGTTATACTATTTCCTTTGTCCAACCCCGCACAATTGGAGGACCAGCCTTCAGACTCCTAACAAATTCTAAAAGTTGGTTACTACTGACGCTTTATTACTGATTTTATCTGTATTGGCCCTTTCATTGAACTTTTAAAGAAGGATGTCATGTTTGCTATATGGAATGATGGCAGTGTGCCTTCAACACTCTCTATATGGCGTTAATGAAGCCTGGTGCTTCAATATATGAACTTAAAGAGAGGAGCCAATTGTATAGACTGCCGCCTCTTTCTCCAATGTAGGTGCTGTATTATTGAAACAGGGTGAAGATGGTGAGAGCGCCCTATCACTTAATGCAGCAAGAATCTAAACTGTAACAAACATAACTACAATGTGATCAAGTGGAAGTGCTTAACTATGATTTATGTGTATAAACCTTTTTAGCGTATTTTCAATTTTTGGAACTCTAAGTTATGACTGACCACGGCTCCTTACGCTGCTTAAAGAATCTTTGGGATCTAGAGGGGCGCCTCACACAATGGGCTCTCAAGCTCCAAGTGTACACTTCTAAAATAATTCATCATTCCAGTGCAAAGCACCGGAATACCATTGTTTATTGTGACTAATGACTGTTTCCATATTGGCAGACATTACTGACTTAATAATTAAAATGATGATTAGCAACAAATATGCCTACAAACCACATCAAGTTATTTGAGCATTAAATAAAGTTAGGGCAAATGCCTTCTGGAAAAGTGTTGAGCTAAATGAGAAGGTTATTAGCGCTATTTGAAATTCCTAAAGGCCCTCTGTTCAACCAAACATTATTATAGATGTGCACAAGGCAGTATGACACAGAAGGCTATAAAAATGCTAAAATTCCTGCAACCCGTATAGTATTGAAAAAGAATGAAGTTTGATATCAAAAAATTCCCTTCTGACATCAATTCCAGGTAGAGAAGCCCTTCCACAAAAAGTCCTCCTACTATCTATTGAAGCCCCAGTTTGCATGGCACACAGTATCCATCAATGCCATAGGGTCCTTACCAATGGTATTGAATCACTCCAAGTACACCATTGTAGTTATAGACCATCTGACAAAATGGGTAGAGGCATGAGCAATAGGAGATTTAGGGGCGGTAACAACTGCAAAACTCATCATTAGTGCATCATTTAATAACTCAGCTGGCTGCAGTTCATACTCACAGACAATGGGAACAACTTCACCTTGCATGTCCTCCCTGAGCTAAATGAGTTAATAGGATCCAAGGGAAATAAAAACCCCATATTAACTCAAGTCCAATGGAACCATAAAGCGTTATAATGAAACCTAAGTGAATTTACTCAGAAAACTTGCAATGTACAGACTGTCAGACTGGAGGTCCCTCCTCTTCACCGCTATTTTTGCGTACAAAATCAGTTATCACTCAGCAACTTGGAAGAGCCCCTTTCAGCTACTCTATAGGAGGTACTTAGTCCTGCCTTCACTACTCTACTCCTGTGTAGAGGACACTGACATAGTAGAACCACCATGATACCTGGTGACTTTGATGTATACAATAACTAAACTTCAGACCAATTTGTACTCAATCAATTTGTAAAAGAAGGTCAAGGACCATGACTCTAATCAAATGACAGCGTAGCATACTTTTGCAGTTTAAGATGGAAGAGCGCGTCCTGTTCCATGATCAGCATGGATTTGGACAAAGTAATAACTTTACTAATGTATTGATCAGTTTTTAAAATAATGGAAAAACATCTACTGACGCCTATACAATCAAAGAGCCAGAAGAGGGAAGATTGTCAACTGTATACATGCTAAGTTCCTCAAGTCATATAAACAATTATTAAAAAAAAGACTAAAAAAAAAAAAAACCAAAAATATAATAATAATTGTAGGTTACCTCATTGGTAGAGTATGTACTCAATGACCACTGCCTCCAAAGTTTTATTCCAGTACATAAACTTTGAATAGGGGATGACTATGACTGTGTTGGCATTGCGCACCAATTACCAAACTGAGATTTCAAATAGCAAGGCGGTACATGGAGATTCTGGCCTATCAGAACGCCACGCATGGAGGTTTTGCAGGTTCTATCCTCCTTTCTCATTAATTTTATTTTCCCCTTAATTGGTGCAGTATCATCCCCAGGTCGGCCCACTTCAATTACAATATAAAACTTAAAAAAGTAAAAATATTAATAATAGTGATACCATATGTATATATAAGGAAAAGAAATATATTTGAAAATATATATTTTAAAAAATAAAAAATAGAGTAAAATAAATTTTTTTAAAAAAATAAAATAAGGTAAAACAAAAAAATGAAGCAATAACAGTGTTACAATTATAATCCTAAATGCAACTCAATAGCAAAAAGTAAATTTTAGATGTGCATGCTAGCATCTGCATTGTGACCGTTTTTGATGCCAACAGCCTTCTCTATTTGCCTCTCGCGATGTTCCCAACAAAATGTCCACTATGGAAGCGCCATCTACAATGTGGACGTCAGGTAGTCAAGCAATGGAAAATAACATGTTGGACAGGGCAACAAATGCATCAAAGTGGGCTCTGCCATAGCACTTGATAGTTACCAATGAAGAAAAAAAGTGGCGTCACCAGAATATTATAGCTCATTTTAAGGAGGGGAAATGTCAGAAAGTCAATATGACTGGACAATAGGCGTCTTTATTGCTATATTGGTTAGTTGCTGTTGTTGGGATAAAAACATTTTATTATAGCTATTTAACTTGAGGTATGGCGGACAAATGTAACCACTACAAGCCTGTCAGAAAATATAGATGAATATACAATTATACCAGAAAACCTCACTAACAAATTAAACATTAAAAAATACCAGTTAAACAAGAATTTTGGCCCAGCTGCTTGGCTAAAATTGTGAAGACACTCCGCTGAAACCTAATAGAAGATAGCGGAGCATCCAACGCAATTTATATAAGAACTGAGACTACAAATTAGGGAAGGGGACTTTTGGTAAGACTGAACATCAGTGCAAGTCTACCAGTGTAAAAGAATCTAGTGAGATATCTCTAGGACTGAGCAATAGTGTGACTCCACTAATTAATAAAGATATCTATATATACATTTTTCATTTTTTATTTTTAATGTTTATATTGAGGGATGGTAATTGTCATATTGCCTTACCATTGCATCAGTAATTTCTAGATCCTGTGCAACCTTCTTCTAGATTGTACATGCTTATATACGCTATCCTCAAGAAATATAATATGAGGTATACCTTCAAGAACCTGTACTGACAGCCAAATTCCTCTGTGACCTTTTCACCTCACTTATGGTACAATGCAAAGTCCACCCTAAATCTAGGGGTTTAATCATGACCCTCATAAATAAATTCAGATCATGAGAACTTGGCCAACTGGATACCTATAGCCTTGATTAACCCAGACCACAAGTTGTTGAAAAGCTTCTGGACAGCTGCATAATAGCTTAAATGTACCCCACCTGAACCTCTCCCATCATGGTTTATTTGTGAAGGTCACTATGGGATTACTATAATGACCTTCACGCGACTTTGACTACTAATAATATATGCAGGGAAAATGGCTTTGTGGCTCTTATTGATATGAAGAAGGCTTATGATCAGGTTTCCTAGAAATACATAGATGCCTCGTTAGCCTGCTTCCGCCTTTCCTCTAAATCATGACATTGATTCTCTGCGCTCTACAACTATTTCCTTACCAGAGTACTTGCACCAACGGGATTCACAGTGGCAGTTACTGTTGGGCAGAGTATTTTCCAAGGTGATCCTCTGAGCCCCATCCTTCTATAAATTACTCTCAGTCCCCTATTAGCCTCCCTGTAGGTTATGCTGATGGGTATCATAGTACCAGTTAAGGCCACTACCCTCACTATGGCATTTGCAGATGACATTGCCATCGTTTTGGATACCCTGAGGACACTACCCTTGCTGCTGTGACCTTTGAGTCGTAACCCAGGCGTAAACGCTAAGGTCAACACCTTCAAAACAACAGTAGTACATGTTGTATCACCCTCATTCCCTCTACCATTTAGCCTTGAGCCAACATGTGGAACTTTTCATCACTTGGGGTCCTGACAAATTCAAAAGGAATCGCACTAAGTGCTAATGAGTGATTGATCAATCTAGGAAGCAATGAACTCCTGGATTGCCAGCTGGAAAAGATGGAATATAATCCATCAGAGTCATCCTCGATGGCTAATGTGTTCCTCTTATATAAAGTTTGGTTCCTCATGCATGTCTGTCCATTCTCAGAAAATTCTATATGCAGCTTAATGTTCTCCTCCACTGTTGAATCTGGTGCTAAATTAACCACTCATGACACTTTCAGCAATAGACAAACCCACAATGAAGGTATCATAGGGCTTCTGGAAACCCTCTCTCATGCCACCTCTATTTACCTGAAACTCATTTGACCAGTTGTCTTCTGGGACGCAGCCTCAAGCCCAATGGGCGCCTGCCCTCCGTCAAGATTCTTCAGCATCTCTGTCCTTCCTAGAGCATCAATGACATCTCTAGGGGGATTGGCTTACTTACCACCCAGGCCATTTCCTGTGATCCTGTTTCTCTAAATATTGGAATCAAGCTTTCCTTGTCCTAAGATGAGTGGGTGCACGGGTGTACCACTCCTTCCTATACAGAAGATATGACCATGGCCTCAGTTCCTATCGCTATGTGAATTTTCACAATGATCAGGATGTCATACTCGTCTCAACCCCTAAATAGACTTAAATCCACCCGCGCCTTCTTAAACTCAACTTGAACCTAAATAAGAATAAACCTCAAAATGCTCTAGCAGGATGTATACCACCCAATTCTGTCTGTAAAGGTGTCTAACACCTTATGGAGGTTAATACAATGTTCTCACAAGACAGAAGATCAAACTTGAAACCTTTCAACAATTAATCTTCCCCCAATGCTCAGAGCCTATTATTTCATCTTTTCCACTTTTTCACCTGCCTAGATGTCACCGCGTTCTGGCCCTAGGTCCGCGTACTTCTTCATGCCCTTCCATGGTCCTGAAACCCTGTTCAAGATCTGTCCCCAGAGGAGACCCTACCTAGATTCCACCATCTCTCAAAGTCCTATGTTTATTCTATGGCAATATGGACAATCCACAAAATCTTCTTCAAGCTGCTTTTGACTCGCAAATATGGACCCTACAGCATATGACTTCCCATTCCCAGGTGCACTTTGAGATGTCCCTGAGAGTCACAACTATGTCGCCAACCCTCCATTACTCAATCTCAACTGCAGCAAGAATCTGGCGCACCAATCCCTTTCCTTTCTAGATGTTTCCTTCCTCCCTTTCCCTTGCCTCCAGTTCATAAAAGCAGGTGTAATTAAATAAACAGCAATGAATCCCTCTTTTGTTGGGACCATATAGAACTCAAAAAACCTATTAGATTTATTAGATATCCCTTACTCTCTACGGGATTGAAAGAAGATGTGAGAATAAACTTATTACTACTTATTTCACCCAAAAAAACAAAGCTTTCGTCTGGAAGTGCCTTACATAGTCATACTGTGCAGCGGTTTGTTCCAATGTCATTGTATACCTTTGTTCGGTATGGAGGTCATGATACTCTCTTCAATAGAATAGAGGTATGTCCTACACCCAAAGATATCTGAAATGAAGTTTACTATCTGTTCCAGATTTCTGAGCCTAGCACATTTTACCCTACCAGGAATCCGTTTGCCATGCGTGTTATTTGCCTACTCCACCAAAGCTTAGAGCCCTGATAGCAGCCACAGCTAAGTGGTCAATCCAACTTTCATTATGGAAGCTAACAACAAGGCTTCCCCATCAAGGCTGAAGAACTGGTAATTTCCGCTGCTATCTCACTTGCAATTTTAAGTACTGATTCTTTTGAATCATGCCTCTAAATGGCGCTGCCAGATCTAGTTAAGGAGGACTACCTGGTGCATAATATTGATATTACTCCTTTTTCATGCATTATAAAAAATGTCATCCTAAGATCCTCAAGTCTTGCCATTGTGTCTTCCACCCCCTACCCCTTATTACAGGGACGGTGTCAGATAGACTAGTGCCTGGGGATTCAGAGCTTCTCTATGTTGTATGTTCTTTTTTAGACTTATTTTATTACCCTTTTGGTATAGTTGGTTTCATAATCCTCCTTTATCAAATAAACAGTAATTTCAACAAGCTTTGGAAAAATTAATGCTGAAGTAGGATATAGGATGGTCAGCTCCACCTTTATACAGTTGATCCAGTATTTCTCCCGCAGCATGTTCAGAGGCGTCAGTGAAAAGTACTGATGGTTAAATAGTCTAGATGATGAAAATAAGTTGTTACTTTGACAGAATTTTCAGTACTTCAAATTCTGCTCTTTGTTCAGATCCTTAGATTGATGGTGTATATTTTGAGAGTAGTCATATAAGATACGCTAAAATGTGCAAATTTTTGTATAGTTGATGGCATTAACCCATTGTAACTTTAAAACTTTGATGTTGCGGAGTTTATTCAGTTCAGGCATATTATTTTTGGCCTCAACTTCATCATTAAGAGGCTACATTCTTTCATGGTATATTATGTCCTAAGAACTCCATCATTCATTTAAAGCTACGAACTTTGAGAGCTTGAGTTTAATGTTGAATCCAAATAATTATGGAAGATTTCCTTGAGGTGTTAAAGATGTGCAAGAATTGTCTTGAAGAATACTATAGTTTCTTCAAGGTAGAAAATAATGAATTTTTATCTCAAGGTCTTGTAAATTAGTAACAATGCTTATTGAAAAGTGATTATAACATTACAAAGTCCTAAGAGAATCATAATTAAAGGATAGAGAGCTTTTCTATGAATTAAAGTGAACATTTTATCTTAAGGTGATAAGTCCACCGACATAAACTACTGGCCAAGTCTAACGTGGAGGAGAAGATGTAACTGAGAGTTGGATAATTTCTAAATTAGTGCATAGGATAGGGTAGCAACCCTTTTTGATCAGGTTGTTTATTTATGAAAATACTACCCTATGGTTACTAATCTTTTTCTTAATAAGCAGAAGGAGTGATGACCTTGGGCTTAAGGATAGTATCAACCATCCAACATCCTGCGAATGCTTTAGTTATGTACTTGTAAGTGTTTTTCACTTTAAATTTGTTGTGAAGTTTGGACCTGATGGGTGTCATGGCTTAATGACATAATTGAGGGCACCAATTTTAAAGACAAGTCTGGACGTCAGGAGGATAGAAAGTTCAAATTACAAAGCCTTCCTGATTTAAAACATACCCTGTACCAACGCTAAGTACGGGCAAGATATGCCAAGGTTGGTCCTGAGGATGTGTGTGATGCTCCACCTGGCGTTACAGCCAGGGCATTAAAATGCACTAGCTACATTACAAATCAGGACGGTTCAACTTGGTTTCTTGGGGAAATGGGGTTTTGAAAACTGTTCCATTTACAATATTACTACATTAAGTAAGATCCAATTACAGCCAATCACTTGAGTTTTGGACTATCTCAAGTCACAGTACAATGTCAGATGGTACTATGCAATTATTGGTTCGTTAGAGATTAGCACTTTCCCCAAAAGATTGACAACACCACACTCATTGATTAATTATAGTTTCTTGTTACCTACTTTCTTCGTTGGGCATCTAGTTTATTTAGTCCATTAGTTTTAGTATTTTATGTGCACTTGTTTTACTTTGAAAACAGCATCAGGTCCATATCATTCAAATGTGTTCCCTCCTTGCTTGGGCTTTTTGTGCACCATCCTCCTTGGCGGCGTTTTGTTTACCCTTCCCTTGGTGAAGTGTTCCTTGGTAGTGGGGTGGGCTTTCGCCCACCACCTTTACTGGAACTGGAGCGTTCATACACGCCTAACATTAGATGACAACAACCATATTTTTGGTCTCGCCAAAACTTATTCCAAGTGGAAGGTCTTTGTAGTGGTATTGAGGCGCTGTGGTTGTTCACCATGGTTGAGAATCTCTTGTCCACGATGATCTCGTTATTGTTATTGGTGTACCAGCTAGGCGTTTCTATCTTTTCTGCATAAGATATTACTTCCATCCTTTCATCAAGTACATGGTGGGTAGGGACCGTTTGAAGCCCAGTTGCTTAGATTTCAAGTTTCCCGCCACTTTTTCTTGTTATAATAAAACCAGCCCTGACTCCTCACCTCCAGGAGTTGAGTGGTCGCGTCAGCTTCTACCTGGGGCATCTAGCTGGGTGTTTTACGCTTATAAAACAGTGTTGTGAGTGTTTGAGAGTATAGAGAGTGTGAAGCGACCCTTGATGGAAGGTCAACCTTGTGCCACTGCTTTAAACTTTACCATGGTTCACTTGTGCACCTTGGTGTTGGGCGTGTTGCATGCCCAGATTTTTATAGATCACCATGTGTCTCAAGCTTATCTGTGTTAATCGTTTTCCAAACGCCATTTTCTGTGCCACTTTAGATGCCCTTACAATGAATACACAAGTGAGTCAAGCATCTATCACTGGTATTGATCATCTGATTAAGACTTTTTGAGTAATTTCCTCGCCTTAACCCAGAAGGGGCTAGTTAATTTGCCTGCCACTGTTTTACCTGGGGAAGCCTTTATAATTACTGGCCCCAAAAACTTGTATGCACCTCTGAAAAAGTAGAAATCTTAATCCTCCATTCCTTTAAACTGGCGGAATTTGAAGGTGATCAGGGGTCCAGCCCCAAATTTTAATTAAATGTTTCAGTATATTTCGCTGCTATGATGTCACCTAAGACGGCCTTTATAAATAAGGCACCCGTGACTATTTATTTTTCTTGAATGGTGCAGAACTCCCCACCATTCACTTAGCATTTCAGCGGAATTCAAGGGTTTGGATAATTATAGCCCCATTTTACAAAGGAAATGAAGCCAATAAATTAATTTTTTCTTTGTTCCGCGTTCTCAAGGTGCATGTTGGATTATTTACTAAGGGCCTGGTGGTGATGGCTCTGGAAAATAATGTGCAACCAGTCCACAGATCAGGTATGTGATCGCTGATGCCCAAAAATGCGTTTTATAATGCAATCCTACATACAAAAAAATGAACAGAACATTAGCTCTTATGGCTTTTACGCTGTTGGGATTTTTGCCCATATTCCCAGCCTGCTAGGTTACCTGGTGTCGCTAGGGAAAATTCCCTAAGGCGAAGTGAATCAGAAATTGGTTGGCCCAAGTTTTGGAGGAACTACGTTTGGGAGATTTTGGGATATTCACCTGGTCATATCCGTCAGGGATTGATCTGAATGAATACCTGATATCTCATCGGGTGGAATGGCCAATGAAATAGGGGCATCTGATAGTGATTAACTATCAGGTGTACCAATTGGGATCGGTTGGGTTTCATCACCAAATGATTGGGAATGAATAGTGAGTTGTGAGGCGAGCTTGCTGCCTGCAACTAACAAATTGATTGGTTGGTGAAGTGACCTGCCATAATGGGTAAAAAGTCCCATTACTTAAGCAGGTCGGTAGCCAATTATGGTTGGTTTGCTTGGACTGAGAGGAAAATGTTAGGGACACGTTTTCCAACTCTTTCCGTTTGAGGTCTCAAGGATGTCCAACAATGGAATCCTAGCCAGGATGGGGAAGACCATTGCTGCCAAGACAAGGAAGGGTGATTCAATGGCAATGGCTGCCATTTCATCAAATAGGTGTCAACTGAGGGTTAGATGGCCGAATCCCCTACTATATAATTCCCTAAGATTCACTATAATAAAAAACCATCATTAAGAAAAACATTAACATCAGTATTGTTAGTATTAGTAATATTGTCAATTCAGTGTATAGTTAAACTATCAGCATCCATTGTGAAGTTCCATCTCAAGGATATTATTGCAGAAGGCAATAATTGGAAGACTCTCAGAGAGAAGAGTAGAGATCCAAGCGGGGATCTAGAGATGAAGGGAACCACAATCAGGGATAGCTGCCAACTGTGTGTTAGGCCAAAAGAGACTGCTATCAAGAGACCTTGACAAAGATCAGGTGGACATTAATATAGGGAATGAATCCCTACAAGTATGACTTATTGAGTATATAATTGGAAGTACTGGCCAAAGCGTTGGGCCTACTATAGTTCAAACTCAACTATGGATAATAGTTTTCATACTATTATCAGATAATACATTCTATACAACATGATGTGCACAAGGAAATCGAACCTGTGTAGTAAAAAGGTTACTGGGTTGAAGACTGATAATCAATCCTTAAGTAAATTTTTACAAGTTGGTGCTCACTACAGGGGTAGTTGAGTAAAGAATCTATTAAGAGTCATATAAAGAAGAAATGCGCAAGTTGTGGACTGAGATCGCCCCAGCGAATCAGAAAACCTTAGACTCAGTGGGCCATTGGGAGTTTGCGGCCTTGAAAGAGCGAGTCATCAGGGTGGAGGAAGGAGTAGAAAATGTAGCCAACTTCGGGAACAAGTTACTCACAAAGTAAACTTGCTAAAGAAGAAAGAAGGAGACCTTGTTCGAGAGGTCCTATTCCTGAGAATGGAGTGAGAAGCTGATTGCGTTTGTTTAAGAAAGTTTGGTGCGGATATCAAAAAATTGATAAAAGAAGTAGAGGACTTGAAAGCCCACAATTGTGCATGTGAGCCCAATATGGCCAGTGATGCCAAAGAGAGAAGTCCTCACATGATACTTGGGAAGTTGAATACCCTGAGAAATATGCTGCCCACCTTTAATGCCATTTTGGAGATGATGCCTGAAGTCACTCCACAAGTTAGCTGAATAGCCAAACTGAGAGAATCAGCCTGAAATGACTCAGAGGAATTTGGACCAACACTGAAATTGCCAACATTCCATCAAAGTAACGCCCAAGCATTTTTCTGACTGTTTGACATGACTATGAATGGATACGGGGATCATCAAAAAGCGTGACGGTCATGAACTGCTTGGACACTGACTGCCAGAACCTAGTGTTACCCCACTTGGAGGGGGACAGCTGGTTGTATGCCAAGGCTAAGGTGGCCATAGTGATGGAGTTCAGGAGTCCAACCCGCATGTCAAAATGCAAGCAAGAATTTATGGAAATTTAATTCCATAAAGATGAGTATCTTGCTAGCTTTGCAGATTGAATTTACCAGGAGTCGCAGATCCTGGCTGGAGTGAAAGTGTTAGACAAATTTGATGCAAGAATCGGTTTGTAAGTGGCCCTTCAGCCCTATCACGATTTGCATCAAATGATGTCTTCTGTATTCATGATGGAGATAACTACCTCGCAAATGGTAGACAACCTAAAGGTTTTGGAAGACGTTCAATGCCCCAAATAGAAGATTCAAGTCTAGTCCAATCCAAAATCCGAATCCTACAAAGGGAAGTGAAGGAGCAAAAGAGGCTACTAACCAAACTGTGCCAGGAAATAAGCCCAAAAAATTCAGATGATTGAACAAGAAAGAGAAAGTCTGCTTTCAGTGTTGCTGGAAAGGACATTCCGCCACACACTGCAAAAAGCTGAGGGATCAGATTAACGTGGTCCAGGCCAAGGAGACAGCAGTAGCCAAAGATTCAGGAAAAGGGCCCGCTGCCTAGACAAGGAACAGTTAGAGCGGTGGAGAAACATGTTCCTCCTAATATCATGAATGAAGAGATAGACATTAGCAATCTATTTGTAGATGATGAGCAGGATCAGCTATACCAAGTGGTCAACATGGATATAAATGCCGTGACCAGGGCCAGGGCGAAGAAGATTGACCCCAAGATAATTCAGGAAGTTGCCCGGCTGTATGCCTGACAACTGGCGGAGAAGATTTGGACCATCAAGCTTCCTGATTAGTTAGCAGACATTCGTTTAGATGAGGCCAATCTGTCAATCCCCCTTGGCGCAATAAAGGAATCATTTCATGAATTATCGGCGCAGATTATTCATAGCCTAGATTCGGCTAATAATGCTGCTATTCACTCAGTAAATACTATATTACAATACTCCAAGTATACATATATAGATTTTAGAGTGAATCAGGTGAGGGTGAGGGTGATAGTTGACAGCGGAGCGCCCATCAATATTGTGTTGACCAAGCTGGTGAAGAGGATGAAGATCTCGCTAGACTTGGAACACAAGAAAGGATACAGAACAGCTGGGCTGAACACCACCATTTCCTGTGGAGCGTATAATGCGCTGCCACTACAATTTGGGTTATTGGTGGTATCCATGCCAGCAAGAGTTTTGGTGAACCAAAACTATGATATCCTGATCAGAACGGAGTTTCTGCAGAAGTACAAAGTTAAATGTATTTTCGAGGATAATATGTTGACCATCCTGGGTCAGACGTTACCATTGGTATATCAGAAGGATGGTGAAGTTACGTTGAATCAGAGAAACAACTTCATTAATCTGATATACAATGACGGCATTGTACCAATTCATTACCATTTAGTTGGTAGGAAGCGACGAGAGATGCCATTGGAAATCCTAGAAAACTGGGGAATTCCATTAAGGATCAAGAAGGAAAGGACCATATGGGCGGATCGCAGATAATAGTCAACACAGGGTTGACTTTGGAGATTTTGGAGCTGTTGTATGGAGAAGTCGGAAGCCCCTGGAAGAAGTCCAGAGTGGAGTCATGGTTGGCTCCCAGGATAATAATGCTGGGCCATGGAGAAATATGAGTTCTTTGGCAAATTTGAGCGAAAAACTGATGAAGATCAAGAGGGATCAAATCATCGCGTTTATTCATTTGATCCTGATGGCAGAATTGAGAAGATTCCACAATTTTGGGTCTCCTAATAAAATGGGATTACTGGCCAGGGTAGCCAAAAAAATCAACCTATTGGTTGATCGGGAGCAGCTTGCAGATCTGCCAGAAGGGCAGAAGGAGGAAGTGCTTGAATTATTTGAGAAATATTGGGAAGTGTTTGCTCAAAATAATGATTTGGGATGCACATGAGACATAATTCACAAAGTTGACACCAGGGATAATTTACAAATAAGGATGAGACCAATCCAAAGATCAAAATCTGCTGAAGTGGTTATGGAGGATGAGATCAGCAAACTATCAAAGCATGGGCTTCTAGTTCCATCATTGAGTCCCTGGGCAAGTCCAATTCTGATCATGAAGAAGAAGGATTGATCAAACTGGGTGGTGATTGACTATCAGAGGCTGAATAAAATTATGAAGAAGGATTTGTATCCCCTACCAAGGATTGATGATGCGCTGGATTGATTAGGAGAAGCGAAGTATTTCTCCACTATGGACCTGATCTTGGGATACTGGAAGATCGACTTGCCATAAGAAGACCAAGAAAAATGTGCGATTATCACTGTGCAGGAGTTATACCAGCCAACGAGGATGCCCCAGGGACTTTGCAATGTGCCCGCGATGTTCCAGAGGGCCATGGATGCAATATTGAGCGACCTGAAGTTGTTATGCGTCCTGGTATATCTGGACGATATCAATGTGTTCAGTAGAACGTTTACTGATTACCTGCACCACTTGGAAGAAGTTTTTAAGATACTGTCCATGGCTAATTTGAAGACCAAGCCAAGGAAGTGCCACTTCTTCGAGAAAGAGTTGGAATACCTGGGATTTATGATTAATGCAAATGGATTGCAGCAGCAAACCCAGAAGATAGCAGCTAAAGAGCGCATGGATGTGCTGAAGAGTATCCAAGACATCCAAGTATTCCTTGGGATGGTCGGATACTACAGAAGATTTATTTGGGACTTCGCCCAAATCAGCCAAGCCTTTATTTCATTTATAAAAAGGATCTGAAAAAAGGATTCATATGGAATGAAGAGGCCCAGGACTCTTTCAATGTGTTACGCCTGTATCTGATAAATTTCGCCGATTCTGAAATATCTGAATTTTATTTGGGAGTTTATCATTCAAACTGATGCTTTGTTGATGGCGATCGGCGCTGTACTGAGCCAAGTAGATGAACTTGGGGACGAGCATCCAGTGGCGTATGTGAGCCAGACACTCTCAGCCGCTGAGAGGAACTACACTGTGACTGAGCGTGAATGCCTTGCAGTCACTTATGCCTGATAGCAGTTTTGGGTGTATGTCCACGGAACGCACTTTAAGGTGGTGACAGACCACTCTTCACTGTGTTGGCTGCACAATCTAAGGGAACCGGAAGTACAACTGGCCCAATGGGCACTTAAGCTTCAAACTTATGATTATGAAATAGTACACTGAGTGGGGGCTTCTCACCAGAACGCAGATGGCTTATCGCGGTTACCAATGGTCAGTTGGTATACCCACAGGCGGATGAGCTATTCTGGAGAATGGTTGAAGAAAGAATTGAGGACAAGCCTCAAGAAATCCAAGGTGCGCTCAAAGAGTGATGGAAAACACCGAGACTATGGATGGACAAGTATTTAAGATGATCAATGGGAAGCGGCTATTATTCCCAAAACTGTCCAAAAGAGCAGCAATAGTACAAGCAGCTCACAAGGTTGTCAGGCACGGAGGCCAGAGGAAAACAACCAACCATATTTGCCAGTATTATTACTGGGTATTGATCAACTATGATGTCGTGGATCATCTGGCTTGTTGCGTGGAGTGCCAGAAGCACAAACCACACAAGAACACAACTGGATACTGACTGGTCTGCCCTGGATTTGCTTGGCACACAGTGTCCATTGATGTGATGGGACCGGCGGCGATGAGCACAGGGGGAGTTAAAAACATCATAGTTGCCATTGACCATCTGATGAGATGGGTAAAAATGAAGGCCCTAACCAGAGTAGATGCTACCAGTACTGCAAGATTCATTCTGGATCAAGTAGTATACTGGCATGGATGTCTGTAAGCCCTGCTGAGCGACAATGGGACCAACTTCACATCTCATGTGATCCTGCAGCTAAATGAAATAATGGGGATCTGAGGAGTCATGTCAGTACCTTACTGGCTGGAGATGAGCGGACTGGTAAAATGGGTCAATGGGACGCTGGCCACGATGCTGAGGAAGCTAGTTGCAGGGGGAACTTCCGCATGGGGAACATCCTTGAGTTCAGTGACGTTCGCCTACAACATTAATCATCATATGGCGATGGGAAAGAAGCTGTTTGAATTACCATACAGGAGGAAGGCCACATTGCCGCAGATATTATATTCAGTAGTAGAACCTACGTTGGGGATGAGTACTGAGAAATACTTGAGCTGAATGACAAGTATCCTGATCAATATGCAATTGTAAGCATTTGATACAACCTTGAAGAAAAGGATATGAGCAAAATCTATGGATGACAAGAACTGACTGGAATTAGAAGAATATCGAACAGGAGAAAGAGTCGCATATTGTAATATGCATGGTTTCAGACAAAGAAACAAATTATGTGCATTGTGGTTAGGTCCATCTGAAGTAATTTCCAAGACGGCGACCAATGCTTACTTTATCAAGAATCTCTTGGATGGAAGAGTAGTAAATTGAGTCCACACTAAGTATCTAAAGCGTTGGATCAAAGAAAAAAAATAAAAAGAGTTCCCAAAGGACCAATGAACCAGAAAGTTGGTCATGTCCTGATGATTAGGTCAAGTCCGAAAAAAGGACCTCTGAACCAATCTAGATGGTTAAGTCCAAAAAAAGAACCTCTGAACCATGGAAAACTAGTAGGTTTAAGTACCCAGGACCCAGTTTGGGGGAAAAGATGGACCTCTGAACCAAAACAAGGTCAAGTCCCATAGGAAAAAAGAAGAATAAAGATAAACAAGATGATAAAAGATGTTGGAAAAAAATATAAAATGCGTAGATAAAAAAGCTAATATTTTTTATAATTTTTATTTTATTGGTTGTCCTCAGTACGGGGATGATTTCGCCTATGTCACCTCTTGGGGGAGGGATGATGGATCGCGGTAGGAAGAAACAGCCTGTCAAAATTGATATGTGATTGTACACTTGGGAGGTCGAGACCTACACAAAATCACATTTGTTGAGTGGACGCCAAGCCCTGAGAAAACGCGACTAGAGGAAGGGAAATTGAAATGTTGGAAGATGCAAATCACGAAACCCCAGAGCGGGGAGTAAAACAGCAATAGAGAAAGAGGCAATAGGCGAATAACCCCAAGTAATCCTGATAAGGCACTGGAGCTGGAAGGTTTGTCTTGAGCGCCTGCCAATGGGCTTCATCGAGGACACTGGACATGTGAGCTGGCAGCGAAGAAGGAATACTTGATGAGGGTTGTTGAATCAAGCCCCCTTTACGCCATCAACGGAAGATAGCAATGGGAAGCTCCAGAGAAGAGCTAGTTGTGCAGAGAACAGATTGCATCCAGCAAACAACAACTATGGGCTTCACAGAAGCTAAAGCTGAATGACCTGGTGGAAGCCACTCGAGGCTGAAAGCTTCATTGACCAACTTTGAAGAACTTAGCCAGCAAAGCGAAGAGCATAAGTGGCGGTATCCTGATCCAGAAGGTTGTCCAGATCAGAGGGATTCAGCACTAATGTTAAAGCCTTGGTGACTTGGGCCCAGAGTTCAGCATAGGGGAGCTCAAAGTGTATGCTGTTCTTAATTGATAGATCAGAAACCAGTACAGCGGGTTTGTAGAATTGACCAAGTCAGAAGAGGAACTCAGGGAGCAAGTCTGACCTGGCCAAGAACAAATGATCCAGAGTGACTGGCATGATCTCCGGAGCATTGATGATGATGTTTGGAGCATCAGTGAAAGGAGCCAAATCCAAAAGGGTTTTTAAGCCCAACTCAGGAATGACCGCAAAGGAAGAGTCAGCCAAGAGTTGTTCAAAATGATGGCTAGCCTGGTTTCAGAGGGATTGGTTACCATTTCTGGTAATTTAATGGAAGGACTAGCTGCTTGCACCATACTAGGCGTATGAGTCCTGGAAGGACCATATAAGATGTTCCATCAAGCATCCTAACTCATCTTCTGGAAGAGGCGCAGTCTGGATCAGACAGACTGTTGAGGAGCTGCTGGTAGCGGGATTCAGAACTTGACATATGAGCTGGACTAGAGGGGGGATGTCGGACTTATATAGAAGTTGACATTATGTATTCTATAATCCATTAGGCTCCAATTTAGGAAATTAAACTCAAAGTTAATGAGATAAGCTTTCAACGGAAGAATTAGGAATGACTTACAGTCAAGAGGTTATGAGCGAAATAATGAGGGCGAATAGAAATAAATATTCTTAATCAAGCCATGAAATGAACATTGATGGCAAGAGTCTCCTGTATAGGATGAGGAGAGAATCAGGAAATCAAGGATGCCGGACTAAGAATCCTGAATATGACAGAGGGTCATATACCCTGACAGGGGGAAAACTGAATCCTGGGACTAATATCGTCATGAGTAAATTGATCAGCCTGACATGACAGAAGGTTGTGGGGACCGCGCTCTGAGAAGGTGGTAGTGAGGAGGAAGAGGAAGAACGCCATATGCAAAGGTCATCCCAAGCAGCGTTGAGTATTGACAAGTGTACTCCACTTAAGACAATTAAGTATTTGACCAGGTGTCCGAAGCAATGTTCTCATGCCCCAGTCCTTTTCTCACTGAAAACTACGCAAGATGGGGGATGTGTTGGGATTTTTGCCCATATTCCCAGCCTGCTAGATTACCTGGTGTTGGTAGGGGAAAATTCCCAAAGGTGAAGTGAATCAGAAAATAGGTTGGCCTGAGTTTCAGAGGAACTATGTTTGGGAGATTTTGGGATATTCACCTGGTCATATCTGTTGGGGATTGATCCTGATGAATACCTAATATCTCATCGGGCGGAGTGGCCAATGAAATAGGGGCATCTGATAGTGATTAACTATCAGGTGTACCAATTGGGATCGGTTGGGTTTCATCACCAACTGATTGGGAATGAATAGTGAGTTGTGAGGCTAGTGATGCTGTCTGAAACTAGCAAATTGATTGGTTGGTGAAGTGACCTGCCATAATGGTTAAAAAGTCCCATTACTTAAGCAGGTCGCTAGCCAATTATGGTTGGTTCACTTGGATTGAGAGGAAAACGTTAGGGACACGTTTTATGACTCTTTCCATTTGATGTCTTGAGGATGTCCAATGACGGAATCCTAGCCAGGATGGGGAAGACCATTGCTGCCAAGACAAGAAAGGGTGATTAAATGGCAATGGCTGCCATTTCATCAAATAAGTGTCAACTGATGATTAGATGGCCGAATCCCCTACTTATAATTCCCTAGGATTCGCTATAACCTAAAATCATCATTTAGAAAAACATTATTATTAGTATTGTTAGTATTATTAATATTGTCAATTCAGTGTATAGTTAGACTATCAGCATCCATTGTGAAGTTCCATCTCAAGGATATTATTGCAGAAGGCAATAATTGGAAGACTCTCAGAGAGAAGAGTAGAGATCCAAGCGGGGATCTAGAGACAAAGGGAACCACAATCAGGGATAGCTGCTGACTGTGTGTTGGGCCAAAAGAGACTGTCATCAGGAGATCTTGACAAAGATCAGTTGGACAGTAATATAGGAAAAAATCCCTATAAGTTTGACTTATCAAGTATATAATCAGAAGTACTCGCCAAAGCGTTGGGCCTAGTAATAGTTCAAACTTAACTACAGATAATAGTCTTCCTACTATTATTGAATAATACATTTTATACAACGCGAGGTTCACGAGGAAATCAAACCTGTGCTGTAAAAAATTACTGGGTTTATGACCAATAATCAATCTTTAAGTAACTTTTTACAGACGCAAACCTTAATTATGTGTACCAGATTACCCCAGAGAACCCACGCTTGACCCCTACCATGATCCGCAGGATACAGGACATGGGAGGTGGAGAAAAATGAATATTATAATATGGAAATGTGTATGTAACTGGTGAAGCCATGATGGTATATATGGCCTCAAAGTGAGAGTGTCTAATTATCCCTCTCCATTATTTGATGCATTAACTTATCCTAGAGGAACGCTTATGCACGATTATGGGTTTTCTGGTAAAGTGTTGGTAAATTTGCTTTGAATAAAGACCATTCTGGATATTTTTATTAACTGCTACCCTTTCATCTCTTTTAGGGAAAATCATCACGACTATTTTGGTGGATACAGATGCCTCAAAGATCTTTATTAATCAAAACCTAGACGACTACCTTGAGTTAATTATTTGCTAGGTGAGATGGTTAGAGGCGCTTCCCAATGTATCGCCACACTGTAGGTTCTGGGGTTAGTGGATTGTTAAGTTGGCAAATATCATTGGGCTGACCGCTTCCAAGAAATCGAAATCACTTGTACCCCATTATTTTTGGGTGTGGTGTTGTGGTAAAAGTTTAATGTTAAGGCTAATCTGAAAGACAATCTATATCATTAATGTTGAAGAATGGCCATGAATAGTTGTCCCCATGTCTGAAGTGAACTCTCATGGCAATTTTCCCTAATGGCCCAAGGTCAACATACTCAGTCAAGCTCTGCTTCAGAAGCACTCATTACCCTTACCTTCTTGCTTTTGGAGCTGAAATCTTCATTTGACGCAGCTTTAGCCCATGTACTACTTGCGTTGGAATCCAGAGATTGGGACACTCACTGGTGCTAATTGGCCTTGAATTTCAACAATCATTTGCCAGAGAAGTTACACTCTTTACTACTGGGTTAAATATTTGGTAGTTGGTTAGTCAACACTTTTATTTAAGATTAATAAAACCCTAATAATAATAAAAAGATAAATTTTTATATGGTTTATTAGTTGCGGCGTGAGGGTGAAAAGTGAACCCTATTATGATCTTGCTGCTTAGTATTTAATTGTGTCGAGGCTTGAAGTTTAGATCAGCTAGAGATGTCCAAATTAGGGTATATGGAATTTTGCTTTTCAGAGCTCTTGAGTCTCACTTTGCTACAATGGGACAACTGATGGAGGGTCAATAAAGTGTGGGGCTAGTCCGTTTGGCAAAGATTTAATATTTTAAACCAAACAAAGGCAAGAAAATATCTTGACCTTGCAGGACCCCTTCCACCCCTATAAAAGGGGGTGGTCTCCGCCTAAGCATTTAAACTGAATTGTTGAGGAGCCATGAAAGAGCCTTGGCATAATTTTCATATTTGGCTGCAGTTTTGGCACATCCTAATTCTCAATAGCTGGACGATTTGGCTGAGAATAGATTAAATTGAACTGCCCCAATTTTAGGGGTTCCAATAATCATTGGCCAGGGTCTTTTGGCTGATTTCGTCCTTATTATAAGCTAAAGCACTCTTATTAAATATCAGACTTGTAATTGTCTGACATTACCTCTTAAAGAGTGTTAGGGGGAGAATAAGGGTGCAAGAACTGGCTATGGACTCAGTTGATAGTCACATAAGTAGCAAGGGACTTGATGGAGTACTCATCCTCTTGCTTATAAGTGACTACAAAAGGGCCTTCCCAAATAGACCCGAGCTTCTCATCTCTGAGAGTGATAAAATTTTGGTAATACAACACCAAATCCGACAAAAAAAAAAGGAAGGGAGGGGATTCCTATTATCATTTGTGGCTACCACTTCTTTGGTTACCATTTTAGCTAGGTTAGTCATGGCATCAGACTGCAGCTGGAGATACGTTGTGATGATCTTTTCAGGGCTTTTTCAGGATCATCTGCCCTACCAAAGAAGATGTATTTTGCTAGCAGGGCTGGTACTCCTGGTTCCTGACCATGTAATATGTGAAAGGAGACATTTTAAGGATTCGATGGTAGCTGATATGGTAGGCCATGAGGGCACTAGGTAAAATTGATCCCAGTATAGGGGATCTGAGCTGGTTATCTTTAGTAATATGGAAACCAGGGTTCCATTTGCTCTTTCCACAGTACCATTTGTGGATGGGTTGTAGGGGACTGAGAAAACTGCTGCATCCCCATGGAAGTAGCCAAAAATTTTACCACCCTTGAGGTGAAATTTTTCTCAATGTCACACAGTAGGACCTGGGACAACCATGCCTGGTAAAATATATTGTTGGAGGAAGGTGGCAGTTGATTTGGCGGTCTTGACAGGAATCTCAACCGCTTCAACCCATTTGATGAAGTGATCAATGCCTACCAGTATATAGTGATTTCCACTGGTAGTCTGAGGTAGTGGACCTACCACGGCCAAGCTTATTTTATGAAACGTTTGTTGAGGCGTGATGGGTGGTATTGATGCTTGAGTTTTTAGCTTGCTTCTTAAAGATTAGGCAGGCATCCAGTACTTTGAAGATAGACTCCATAATTTCCTCCCAGTAGTACCAATCCTTTACCCACACATATGTTTTAAGCACTACACTGAGCCCCAGCATAGAATAGTCCTCCATGATCACGGGAACTCGTTTGGAAGATTGGATATAAGGAAACCAATTCACCTCTGCTTTCTTATACAATTTTCTGCTTTCCACATTGATGATATGGGAGTTTCAGGCTAACATACACTGGACGGGTTCATCCTCTTCTTCCCAGGCGTCAGTGGTTATGAGGAGGGCATGCAGCCTATATGCTTCACTATTATCAGGTGAAGGATAGGCATCCAAGTTAAACCACCAACGTTCATATGGTGAATTCCAGCTTGGTGCTCAATCTTCATATTATAGTTTTAAGGCTTTAAAGCCCAGAGCTAATTGCCCAAAAGAATCTTTCCAATTTTGTAATCACTTAAGGGAGGCGTGGTCAGTGACCAAAATGAAGGAAGTTCCATATAAAAAAGGGCGTTAATATTTTACATTCAGCAGAACCGCAAGGCACTCCTTTTTTGGTGACACTGTAATTGCATTCAGCCTTGGATGACGTCTTGCTGAAATGGGAGACGGGATGAACTACACCATTATCATCCAAATGAGCAGAATGGCTCCAACAGCGTAGTCAGAGGCATTGGTAAACAGAAGGAAAGGTTTACCATAATCATGATGGCGCAGGATAGGGCGCTTTTGCAACAACTGCTTTAGCGTCTCAAAGGCAGCCTTTTGTTCAGCTTCCAATAAAAAGGACGTTCTTAGCCAAAATCCGTACAAGAGGCTCACTCAGCTGGGCAAACTTGGAGATAAATTGGTGGTAATACCCCATCATACCCAAGAATACCTGGATATCGTGCAGGGTTTTGGGTGCAGACATTTTGGATATAGCCTCAACCTTGTCTTGAAGGGTTTGAATCCCGTCCTGTGAGATGGCATGTTCAAGGAAATATAACTTTTTTGGAAAAAGTGCACTTAGAAGGCTTTAATTTAAGGTTGGACTGATGTAAGTCTTGAATGACTTCTTTCAGGTGAGCAAGATGGTCATTAAAGGTCTTAGAAAAACACAGTTATGTCATCAAGATAGACGATGACGAAGTTTTTTCAAAGGTCCTGCAATATATGATCTATAACTTGCTGGAAAATGGCGGGCGCGTTGCACAACCCCTGAGGTAGTTGGGCGAGCTGGAATAGGTTTTAGATGCAAATCAGAGCGCATCTATTCTGATCTTGGGGAGAGAGGTCCATCTGCCAATAGCCGCTGTCTAAGTCCATAGTTGAGAAGAACTTAGATCCAGAGAGCTGTGCTAGGGCATCATCAATGCGAAGAATATGATATCTAATTTCTTTGTGAGGTTGTTTAGCCTGTGGTAGTCCATCACAACCCAAAGACCTCCATTTTTCTTTCTTATAAGGAGGAGAGGGGACGACCAGGGGCTTTGCGGAGATACCAGTAGCCCAGCGTCTAATAGCTGTCTGAGCTCCTCCTCATCTGTTGCTTCTTAACTTTTGATTTACAACAAGGTTTAGATTGTATGGGACTAGCATCCCCAATGACGATAATATGACTCCAACCTTCATATGACCATAGTCAGTCTCAGCTTTAGAGAATATGTCTCTGTAGGATCTAGCAAGGATTGGACTTTTTCCAGTTCTGCAGAGGATAGTTTATTGGGGATATGAACGTTGGGAAATGTACATGATGATTTTTCAGCAGGTAGGCCCATGTCTGACATAGACATGATGCAGTGGACCTGGTATCTCTTAACTGGGATTAGCAGATCTTTCCCAATCTCCTGGTGTTTCTTTATGACATGTCCTTACTGGTAAGATTCCTTAATAGAATATTGATAGGACTTTGGTAGGATAAGTCTAGGATTCCTGCAATTCTTGAGATTCTAAGGGACTGATTCCATCGATGCTAGTTATGTGCAGCAGGCAGTTGTGGGATATTTCAAGGGTGATATTGATATCAATCACCCTTTGTTCACCCGCTTTAATCAACACCTCTTCAGCTGGCTAAAGCAGAAAACCCTCGAGGGAGTCCACTGATTCAGGCAGCATCTTGGTATTCACTCTGCCGTCGTGTATCATAAGGATAAGGATAGGAAGGATACTCAACTGTTCGAGCATATTCCTTTTTATTAATCTCATTGTGGTCCAGAATCAGGGGAACCTCGTAGTTAAGCAGGTAGAGATAGTCCTGCTTCAGCTTGATAATTCCATCATGCTAGAGTATAGACTGGGTAAATAGGCATGTCATTTTTTTGTCCTTAAAGTCACCATGGGGGCCAAGAGGAGGAGTTTCTCAAATTGGATGGGTAAAGATGAGTAGTCCCCAATAGCCGAGTGTTGGTCAGACCAACAGTGCCAAACTTTTGAGTATAGTTGATGTCAGGGGCCAACTTAATTTTTTCATAAGTTTTGATCCAACATTCACTGAGGATCCGGTGCTAAGGATAGCAATTACTTGTACTCCATTGACAACAACCTATACTTTGGTTAAGGTTCCACCCAAGTAAGGGGGAAGAGCGAGGACCTCCTTCAGCTGTAGAGTAGAAGCAAGTCTTTTGGCAGTTTCAGGGTATTTATCTCCGATATGCTGCAGTGTAACTCTGAGTGGATTGGATCATTGTGGCAATGATCTGGTCAGCGTCACTGGCAGTATCAATAACCTCCAGGCTTCTCAGCACATGTTAAAGATATCTTCTTCGGGGTATCCTAACCATATCCACTCTTTCTGGGTTCAACCTGTTAGGTACCTCCACTTCACCTGGGGTCCTAGAAAATAGTAACTGGCATCTTCACAACCACCTTCAAATTCATCATGAGAGGGGGCAATGCACACTAGGAAGTCCCTAGGATTGGGAGTAGGTTCAGGGCAATCTTCGTTGCAAGAGAGGCCTTGAGGACGCTCCTCAACCCTACTCATTTTTTGAGTAAGCGATGTATCTGTCACGGCTCTATATTCGACCTTTAAAGTAGCAGGTTTAACTGCCCCATGGCTACAGGTTTCAGATCAGAGTTAACTGGAGAAGAGGTCGAGGGAGATAGCTTTTGGAAGGTGGATGCTTTAGCTACACCAGTTTTGGGTCAATCTTTGGCTGTATGCATTGGGAAGCAGGCAGTTTAGCTGTTATGAACTGGTCATCTAACCCATTATTGGCGGGGGCAAACGTCACCTGAAAGAAGGGTTTACGTTTAGGAGCAGGATTTGAGGACACTTTTAGCGGCTCATTGGCTGACAAAAGATGATCTTGGTGGCAAGGTGGGGGAAGGAAGTGCTTCCCCATTAACGATGATGCAATCTGACTTACTGGCTTGAGAACCTCAGGTTGGCTGGGCGGAGGAAGACCAGGTTTGAGCTGCACCGCAGGTGCTGGGCTCAGAGTAGTAACCAGCATAGGGGGGCCCCTAGGGATCATCATAGCCTCCTTCAGCGGGGCTACGGTTGAGTAATCCTCAAAGGTCAGGACCTTGGGGTTTAACCCAACACTTGAAGTAGCTTCAGCGTTATAAATATCTGCAACCTCCAGAAGAGCCTCCTTGATATCACGGATAGTCTAGAAGTGGCGCTTTACAGAGATAAGATTCTGAGCTATAGAAGGTTGATAAGTCAACTTGCTCAGATGGCAGCAATGGCTTTATCAAGAGATAGCATTTGAGCAAGCAATAGTGGTTGAGCTTCCCTATAGAACTGCTCAACAAAAGAGGTGATCAATTCTTCCTCTTTCAGACTAAGGCACATAAAGGCCTGTTTTTGCCATTGTAAACTCTGCTTGAAACCAAATTCTTCAATAAGCGCATGTTTAACCTCTGGCCAGTTGCTGAGGTTGAGCATGGTGGGAACCATTATTTCTTGAGCTGGGCGACTCAAGCAAGGAAGGATGTACTGGGTTTTTCTGGTCAGTCGTTCCTTCCATCACTGATTTTAAATATACATAAAGGATGCAATACTGCCCTTAAAAGGTGTAAAAATATCTCAGAGAAGGGTTTATGGATGGTAGGGGAGGCCCATTTAGCCTTGAGAAGAGTGCTGCTCAATTTTTTTAGAGTGAGACAAAGCACTAGCTAACAGTTGTTCTAAAGCAGCTAACTTGGATTCAGATGCAGTTTAAATGTTTTGAACAATAGATTTGTGGTGCACAGGCCTCCTGTAGTGAGCACCACTTAATTGAATCCAGGGGATAGGGATGCTTGCTGATGTAATTGGCCCTGGATTTCAACAATTATTAGCAGTAGAAGTTACACTCTCTACTGCTTGGTTAAGTATTTGGTAGGGGTTAGTCAACACTTTTATTAAATAGTAATAAAGCCTTAATAGTAATAAAAAGCTGGATTTTTGTATGTTTATTAGTTGTGGTGAGAGGGTAAAAATTGAACCCTATTAAAATCTCACTGCTTAGTATTTAATTATGTCGAGGCTCAAAGTTTGGATTGTCTAGGATTGTCTGAATTAGGGAATATGGGGATTCAACCTATTAGAGCACTCAAGTCTCACTTTGCTACAATGGGACAGCTGTTGGAGGGTCAATACTGGGTGGGACTATTCCGTTCAGCAAAGATTTATATATTTAACCGTATATGGGTGAGAAAATAGCTTTACCTTGTGGGATCCCCTCCACCCCTATAAAAGGGGATGGTCTCCGCCTAAGCATTTGAACTGAATTGTTGAGGGGCCATGGAGGAGCCTCGGCATAACTTTCTGTATTTGGCAACAGTTTTGGCAAAACCAGATTCCAAAGATCTGGATGACTTGGCTGAGAATTAGCTGGAAAAGAGTTGCCCCAATTTGAGGAATTTCACCGATAATCAGCCAGGTTCTTTTTGCTGATTTCATCCTTATTATAAACTGAAGTACTCTTATTACAATATTGGACTTGTAGTTGTCTAACAACATGCTCATTAAGAGTTTTATTGTAAGTTCAAATACACCGTTTACCTGGTTCATATATCTTCTCCCGTTACCATTTGACTTTACATGAGGAAGTAGCTTTAGACTGTAGTTTGTGAGCAGTTTGCTATAAGCGCCATATTTCAGTGTACCTCCCCATTATGCTCTCCGCTTATCTTTGTGGAGAAAGCTGATGATAACCCAAGCCCATGCGTAGATTATGGGAATCTAAACAACGTTACTGTACCAGATTTACATCCATCCCATTGGACTCTAAAATCTCTTACTATGTGGAAAAGGCAAAAGTCTTCTATAAACTGGATTGATTAAATATAATCAATCAGATCAAGGTCAAGAAGGGCCAGGAGTGGCTAACTGCATGCTTTACTAAAAAAGGAATTTCTGATTTCAGGTTATGCCCTTTGGGCTTAAAACGCCCTATCTATCTTTCAATGATGTATAGATGCGGCCTTGAGGTACTTGCTGGTTGTGTGCATCGTGGCTTACATGGATGATATTCTGGTTTTTTACCATGATCTTAAATCATGCAGTACACCTTTGGCAGGTGTTGGAGAGTTTAAGGGTCGCCAAACTTACGCTGAAAATCATTAAGTGCGAGTTTTTTAGTCCCAAGTCATCTTCTTGGGCAACGGCGTGTTTAACCAAGGCCATATGAAACTCCAGACAAGGAGAAGGAGATTCATGAATGGTCCACCACAATTTTGGTCAAGGAATTGAGGAGTTTTTATGACGTTTACTTTTCTTAAGAAATTTAAACCAAATCTTTCTGAGGTGGTCGGTGCCCTTGTATAAGGCGAGTGGAGCAAAAGTGATCCAGTGGTCCCACGTTTTGCAGGATTTCTTCCAAGAGGTAAGTGCACCCTGTTGTCCACGTCTGTCCTTTGTCATGTAGAACCCAAAAAGGAGTTTATTATTGATAATGATGCCTCCAAATTCGCCATAGCGGCTGTTTTATTACAAGTAGGTGGAGATGGAGTGGAGCATCCAGTGGGATATTTTTCCAGGAAGATGTCCTTACCAAGTTAAACTATGCTGTTTACAACAAAGGTTTATTAGCACTGGTTGAGGCGCTGATCTGTTGGCGTCATCATTTGCATGAATCATCCCTACTATTCCTCATCTGTACAGATCACCATATTTTGTTGTACTACGACGCACCTCATGTCTTGACCCCATGGCAAACCTGCTGGCATGAGCCTCTGGCTCAATTTGTGTTTGCTTATGATTTTACAAAGGGCAAGGAGAATGGTTTGACGGGTGCTAAGAGCTGAAACCTTGCGTTAGCTCCAGATCCTAAGGAAGTAGAGGTACAAAACACCCACTTGATGATTCCGCCAGGTAAGATTATGTCCCAACATGCCTCTCCCATTTTCCACGTTTCAGAACTTTCTCCTCTAAAAATTCGAAGGAATATGGTATGCTCAGATAGGTAGCTCTTTCTCAGCTTTTATCAGCAGAGTATACTATGGTCCTTGCCAAGAGCAAGTTGAACCAAGAGGATATTACAAGGGGATATCACGTGAAGGACGAGATGGTGTTGTTTCAGGGATGCCTATGGGTTATCAGTGGACTATATCACCTGGAAATATCTGGGACCATCATGATGGAATCATCGTTGGAAATCCTGGGAAGGCATAGACTCTGTATCTACTTAGCCGCACCTATAATTGGAAGGGATTGGCTGCGCAGGTTGCCTGGTATTGTAAGGAGTTTCTGGTCTGCAACTTTTTGAAACTAAATTGCCAGCCCCTCAAGGGTTGTTGATACCAGTTCAAAAGGAGGAAGGGCCTTGGACTTCATTATCAGTGGATTTCATTGTGGAACTACCTGCGTCTGATGACTATTATGCCATCATGGTAGTGGTGTACCAGTTTAAGAAGTTAACCCATTTTATTCACTGTAAAACCACAGTAACTGTGGCTGAGATGGCTATGCTCTTCATGTCTCATGTGTTCTCTCTTCAGGGGTGCCTCAGGAGATAATTAGTGATTGTGGGCCCTAGTTTACCTCTTTTTTTGGTAAAATATTTGTGTAAGTCTCTTCAGATTCGCCCCTGCCATTCAACCGCCTTTCACCCCCAATCAGATGGGCAGACTGAATGAGTGAACCATTGCTGTAACAGTTACTGCGGTGTTACACTGCCGTGGATCATTCAATTGGGTTTCCCATCTCCCCATGGCCCAATTCAGCTATAACAACGCCCAACATGCATCTATTGGTTGTTCCCCCTTTTTCGCCAACTATGGCTTCAACCCCGCCTTCAACATGTAGCTCAGTTGTGTATCCAAGGTGGAAGCGATGGTTGATTTTTCAAAGATGATCAATAAGTACACCATGGGGTGAACATGAACTTTGATGTGGCCATGTAGGCTTACAAGATGAACGCTGATGGTAAGAGACGAGTTGGACTATCATACAAGGAAGGAGATCTTGTGATGCTGGATGCTAAAAACATAATAATCAAGCAACCATTCAAAAAACTGGGAATGAAGAGGATTGGGCTTTTTTGCATTGTAAGAAAAGTTGGCCATGCCTCGCACCAGTTGGATCTCCCACTCTTTGTTATAATTTTCTCAATTCTTCATGAATCAAGCTTACGTTGTTTGAGGGCCCCCCACCAGAGACTCACGAGGCTTATCTCGTTGATGGGGCGTCATATTGGAAAGTGGAGGAGATTGTAGGCTCTTACCATGTAAGAAGATGACTTGCATACCTTATATCTTAGAAAAGGATTTGATGCCGCAAAGGATAGTTGGGAGCCAGCATGCAACTGCGCCCATTCCCAAGATCTAATTGAAGATTTACACAAGCGTTCCCCTAAGGCATCAGTACCAAAGTCAAATCAAACCATCGCCGCCATGAAGCTGGCCCCTGCCCACAGACTTAATCCCTGACAAAAGCCCCTGGGGAAAGGGTGGAGCTCCAAAAGAATTAAAGGTAATGTCATGACTTAATGACATAATTGAGGGCACCAATTGTATTGACAAGGCTGGACGTCAGGAGGCCAAAAAAATCAAGTTGCAAGGTCGTTCTGAATTAAAACATACCCTAGACCAACGCTGGGTATGGGCAAGATATGCCAGGTTGGTTCTGGGGATGTTTGTAATGGTCCATCTGGCATTACATCCAGGGCATTGAAGCGCACCAGCTACATTACAAAGAGGATGGTTTGATTCAGTTGCTTGGTAAATGGGGGTTTAAAACCTGTTCCATTTATAATACTACTACATCAGGTAGGATCCAATCACATTCTATCACTTGAGTTCAAACTATCTTGAGTTACAATACCATGTCAGATGGTACAGTAAGTTTATTGGTTCTTTTGGGCTTAGCACTTGCCCCACAGATTGATAACTCCCCACCCATTTATTATGATTTTTTGAGAGCAACTTTTCTTGTTGGTAGTCTGTTTTATTAAAAGTTCCGTTTATTTTTGAACCTTATGTTCACTTGTTTAGCTTTTTTGCCGTCCTACATCAGGTCCAGATTAGTCAAATGTGTGCTCTCCTTGTTTGTAAGTTTTTGTGCACTGTTATTCTTGGCGGTGTTTTGTTTACCCTTCCTTTGGCGAAGTGTTCTTCAGTAGCGGTCTTGGCTCTTGACCACCACCTCTACTGGAACAGGAACGTTACAGATACGCTCCTAACAGTGGAACTGGCATTTCATGCATCAGTATGATGACTCCAGTACTTCATATGCCCATAATTGTAATCCGACTTAAAGAGGATATTAATGTTCTCTTCTTGAAGAAAGTGGACTTTATTAAGCTCGCCTGAAGTCATCTCTTCAGAAATGTGAACATTTGGTGGGTTAAAAAGCAATGTATCAGCAGGTAATCCCATGTCATACGGTGTTCTAATGTAGTGGACCTTTGACATTATAAGTTGAAAACTGGCCTTTATTATCTCCTTATGATTTTCCACAAGAATCTCATTCTTTATGAAGACCCCAAAATTTTGGTAATGGATTTGTATTTGAATGAATTTAAGATGACATGTAATTTCATAGCTCTTATGTAACATCTATGTCAAGCGCTTTTATTTAGTAACCAGTTTTGAAAGGTGCTGAGAGTTATTTTAGTGTTAACCACTTGTTTTCCAGGCTCTAATCTAATCTAATAGGAAACATATAATGAGTTTCATCCTTAGCGTCAACTGACTCTGGTAGCTTTTTTGTATGTCATTTTGAAGTCTTATAATGCAAAGGTAACGCGTAAGAAGTTTACTCAACCAGACAAGAATATAATTTCTTTTTTAATTTATAATCTTAAACCCAAATGGGCTTCATAATTGAAAATGGAGAAAAAACCCTTCCTTATAAAGATACCATTGTAATTATAGACAGTTTGCTGGTTAGCATATCATAGTTATCGTTGTTCAAAGCTATGAGATTCTGAAAGGACAAGTATCCAATTCTAGAGAGTCAACCTCTAAAACTGGACACAACACACTATAGCATTTTAACAAAAAGAAGGGGCCCATGTCCCATGACCTTTTTCTGGTGCATAAAAAGGACCTAGCACATTTGGTAGATGAACGCTGGGTCAAGGCATTCCCCTCTTGAAACATGGCACAGTTGCCCATCCGCTCCACCTCAATTCTTTTATAAAATTTTTAGATCCTTGTCAAATAGATTGCTCATGTTAGACCCGACCTTCTGAAGCCCCCTCCATAGTACATACCACTTATATCCTTTCTCCCAAGCACCCAAAAAGGTCGAAACTACCATAAAAGGTCTTATATCAAGTTTAAAGCCTCCTAAAGCCTAAATTAACTGTTAAAATTTTCAAGTAACTTCTAAGTTGAATTTCATGAAAACCTCAAGAACACCTACAAAGTTTAAACGTTTCCATTGGAATCTGTAGAATCTGTTAATATCTTAAATCTCTCTAGCGCTTAAAATTTATGGAATATGTCCCCTCAGTGATATGAAGGTTTTTGTGACATTGGTTACCAAATCCAAACAAGATCCAAAAATATCTTAGGATTTTAGACGGATCAAACCAATGAGCTCTATCCTTCATGCTTATGTCCAACGCGGATAAGTCCACCTATCCCTCCCTTCCTTTATATAAGTCAGCTTCCCTCATTAGGGTAAGTTGCTAATCCATTCTTTACTTAAAACTTATAGTATAGATTCCTTTCAAAATAACTTATTACAAGTTGTTCTTTGTAAATACCAACGCCCTTCTGCTATGTTTACTGCTCCAAAAAACACATGGGTAATGAACAACATCTTTTTAATCAATGTATCCATGGTACTGCCGTGGATGATCCGCTCACTTGATCCATCAAACTAGGATGATGATAATGCCAAAATTAGACTCAAATTGATTCCCAATGGTGCATTCATTTCTGCCCCTATGCCAATGATTTATCCTGCTTTCTACACTCTACTGCGGATCTCAGAAGACTTTTCCTCTATATTGCCCTTAAAACCTGGCAGCTGCACCTGTGAGCCATGCGGTTAGCCCCATTAAAGATTTTTGATTATAAAATGGGGCATTTGGCACTATGCTAAAATACATTTCTAGCGTCAATCAAAGATTTCCCTAGATAAACATCATGTGGATGGCTATTCCCTGGCTTTCTGGAATTTCACTGGGTTCTGTCACACCCTGGGTGGAAGCCCTGTTTTCTTACAATTAGCTGCATCTATGAATTAGTTAGTAATATGAATAGTCAAGGAGATGTAAGCATCATTGGCTCTGAGGATAGAAGCAGCTGTTTTTTATACTTTGGTTCATTTAGGTCATGCGCTAACTGTAAGGATTCCTGCTGCACCCATTAAATTAAATGGTTGATTCACCTCATTTAATCAGGAAGGGGAATGATCCTGAGATTTTCAGTCAGAAAATTAGCGGATTTAGAGCACACCTTGACAACCGCTAATTTTATTCTGAGGCCACTTGTCTCAATTTTACAACAAGTTGAAGAGAGGAGGGAACAATTTTGCCATGAAGTTTAATTCAGGAAAAGTCTAAGTCATGAAAAATAGATAAATCTGCGATGAAATATGAGCACAATAGGGAAGATTGAGACCAAAGCCTTGACAGGAGTGCCAGCACAGAAATTGATCTAGAAAAGACCCCTCTGAGTATAAGGAAAATTTTGTTAGGAAGATTGTGAGATATACAAGCATGCTGGAACCCCGATGGAAGCAAAAATTTGTCAGCAGGAACCTCAAAATATGGCGTTCACAATGTTAAAGACAAGTCATGGCACAAAAGTCTTGTCGTTTTGGAGAAGACTCGTGTGTCCTGTTACAAGAAATATTCCATAGTCCCTACCCCACAATTCCCTTCAATTATGAAAACCCAGTGATCTGCTGATGGTAAAGTGCTGGTTATTTTGTTCCATCCTTAATAAACAATTTATTTAACCAAAATTACTTTAAGATTTTATAAAATTTTTAAATATTATGGCTGTCCCAAAAGGAACCACCCCAACCAATGGAGGGCCCTCACTCATTTGAATCAGTAATAATTCTGACCATTACATTGGTTAATTCAGAATTTCCTCTCTCAGCGCGAAAACCTTTGTGAGTCATCCCCTATGAGTTTTATATGATGCCCAGCTCAAGAGAAGAATTATCCAGAGTATTAAAATGAGCGGAATGATCAATCACTCAAATTAATCCACCATGATTATGAAGAAAAAGAGGATGCTATTTTGGCAGTCACTATTTGGGGGTTACTGTTGGAATTAAACCCAATGTAATAATTGTCACCCTCTATTACCAAGTGCACTTTCAAATGAGTCAGGAGTACAGCTCAAATGAAAACTAAGAATGGCAGATCGATCCATCATTAAATCCAATTCACTGCAATTATTGAGAAAATGGGAACTTTGATTCAGTAGACGTTATTTAAGGTGAAACTGTTTAGATCAAACCCAATAAAACAATTGTCACCCCACGTTATAAGCATGTACTCAAATGAGTCTGGAGTATGACCCAAACGCAAATCTTAGATGGAAAAAACAGTCCTCTCCCACTGATACAGCCAGTTAGACCTCAATGAATTAAGCATGGGTAAGATTACTGCCAGTTACAAGCTTACTGGTCAGGACAGGAATTTGTTCATAGATAAATATTTTCCTCATTTACCCCCGTGTGGTTCTTATTCATGTATCATCATAACAGAGATGACTTGTGGATTTTGGATCCTATCATGGCTATTGGAGTACCCCCAATGGAAGCCAAGTCTTTCCTTGGCACGTCTGTTGCCTGACACTAGCTAGATATTCTTTATGAGATTTAAAGATATTGTATTGATTTTTGAGTTGGAACAAAGTATGGCTATTATTATTAACTTCTGTATTACCACACTGATATTTATGATGCACTATTTAAAGCTGGATGGAAGGGCAGGACATATTATAAGTTGAATGTAGTGTTTAGCTTCTGTGCCATCTCTAGATAGTGCTATTTAGTTGCTACCAGGTTGTGAACATGTTGGATGGGCTGTATCAAAAGGGCAACAAAACGATAAGCATTATTTGTGATATTAATGACTTCTGGGATTCCTAGGGCTTTAATGATGCAGGTTCCTTAATGAAACAATGCTTCATTAATGTATTCTGTATTCAGGCGCCTTAGAACTTCAATTTTGTCAGAGGTTTTTAAACGTTACAACCAACGTTTTTATGTTTCTGTTTGACCTAGGGGCTCCCAGTGCATGAAACTTTGCGGGAGGAAACCCATGGTACTACCACTACAGCACTGGACTGTGCAAATCAAGGCCCATTACTGACCCCAACCTCAGTAAATACCATCTTCTCAACCCCTTTAAAATATCAACATTGGAGATGTTTGCAATACAGATTAATTGGAAAATTTGGATTTGGATGGTCAGCAAGTACATTATCATGTTAGCAATAGCAGTATCTGAATCTATAACAAATAAATTTTTCTTGAATGTAAACCCTCAGGGGCAACCCATCAAGCTGGTTAGGGGGTACACCCTTTTAGGACCAAAAAAGTTCAAGCCCCAAGATCCTTCCCCTCACCCAGATCTCTGAACTAGGGCACAATCTGGATGAGACATTATGGCTACTGCCCCACCTTGTTGGCAACATACCCCTCCCACACTTACCCCTAACCCAAACCCACCCTAGTTTCAAACTCTGCAAAGTTTTATTTGAAAAAAATATGCAAAATTGTGAAGACATCAGGAGAATTCAGAAGCCCCCACCACAGTCCCCATCCCCTGCCCAACAGGTAGTTCAACCTGAAGTTAATCTGAAAGTGGAAAACTTACCTAGAAAGCGAAATTTGAGCAAAAACTCAAAAAGAAAGGGTCAAAAATGGGGTTTGAACCCAACACTCCATTCCAAAATCAAAAATGCGAAATTGGACATTCAGAAATCATGAAATCGTCCCAAGAATAGCTTGGAAGCCTTGGTTTGCTCTATTGAGGCAAAACAGGGATCAAATCTGTTAATTAACAAATAAAAAAATGGAACTGGACTACTATTATGATTCAGCCTAGCAGCTATTTCCCTATCCACCATATAACCCAGCACCCTGCTAATAATAAGGTGTTGGGTTATTTTCTTTTATTCAAATATTTCAAGCTTGATATGTATATTATTAAAAACTTAGTTGTTAGTGAATATATTTAATTTGATAATTTATAATAACAATTATATGTGTTGGAGCCTTGCCATCACCTCCCCTGACACACCCGCTCATGGTCCCCTGATCTAGCGGTGCTCTGTGGACCTTTTCTACCCTATGAGTCTTGGATACCCTGCACCAAAAGCCAGGTCATTACTTGGCTCGCTTAATCCTGACATAATAATCTATAAAAATGATATAAAGGTGGGGTTGTTGTTCACATCCTTTTGGCTTTAAATGACTTTGTCACCAACCAAAGTTTACTTTACCTCTTAAGAGTGCTTAATAGCTGTTGCCCGCAGTATCCTCTTGTTACGAGCATACAGAAGGACATATTACCTTGGGTGGCACAACCCACAATTTCTTCGTCACCCTTACCTCACTATAAGCATCCAGAGTTTGTGGCCCCCTAGTTTTCTCATGGTAGGCCACAGCCAGGTGGTGGAGCTGGGAAACAGGGGAGACACAAGTGAAAAAGAGTAAATGTTTTGTGGTAGAGGAACCCCACGCTCTTAACTATTGCACCCATTGCCCCAGAAAATGCACAAAGTATGATAGAGTGCATGAATATGAAGTTACACTCTCACAACACGTGACTATGGTATCACACTGAGGCTGGTGCTATCCCCCTCACAGGGGTCTGAAGGGGCTATAATGGTTTATTTTACCAGTCCCACACTGAAACATCTTCCCCACCCAAGGCTATTCTTAATGGCCAGGAGATGGTGTAGGTAATCAGCATAGACCCAGTAGCCCCAGCTCTCACCACTGACCACATTGCAGCTGTTGATATGTTGGAGGAGAATTGTCATGTGAATCTAATGTATTATGGTTTTTAAAAGTGTGGCCCTTATCTAACCTTGAGATCCTAATTCAGCATCTTGGTCTTATGCATGGGCTGCTGCCATGCCCACTCAATTCACCAGCAAGGACCGCGTGAGATTCCAACCCCTCACAGTTACCCCATCAGGTTCAACTCTTTGCTCAATTTATGAGTTGGAAAACTTGGATCAGGCTTGCTTCTTGTCTCCCATTCAAATTTATGTAGGGCACCAGATGGTAAATTTAACTTAGCTAGGTGAACTGGTGCCTCAGGGAATTACCTGACCTTAAAGATAGTGCAAGCTTTGGATCTTACAGTCACTTCAGGTTCACTTGCCTTGGGGCGTCACAGGTCCTATGCTTACACTCCCTCTTACTAAACCCTTACTCTTTATGGACCACAAATATGAATTTGTGGCACACTTTGCGGCAATCTTGGATTTTCTTTACCCAGTGACTTTGGGTAGAATGGTGGCTCCACCAGTTGGTAATATTGACTTAGAGCGAGATATGATAGCATTCTCCTCCAATGCTCACTCTGGTGAAATTCCACTCCTTCCCACCCTGGCAACACGCAATGCGCTAGAAGCTACCATTAAATACTCCTCCACAGATATTGTGCCTGAGCTTCCTACTTCACCTCTTAGCTTCGCTCCATTCAGATTAGTTTTTGACGTGAAAGGGGCCAATAAGCTGCCCAATCAAATAAAAATGATTTGAGTTCTCAGTTAACAGTGGACTTGATCAAAATCAATTGTTCTCTATATCCCTACAAGGCTTCAGAAGACCTGGCTTTGAAGACTTGGATTGATTACATGGTAACGAAGGGGTGGATGGTCAAAAAACCTCTCCTGTGTCCTCACCTGTGGTTTTTGCCCAGAAGTCAGATGGTACTTTAAGAACATGCATGGATTATCGACACTTGAACAATTTGACAGTTCCTTATTCTACCTTTTGCCCTTGGAGGCATTGATTCCCCAATAAATCTCTAAATCAAAGGTGTTCAAAATTTGATCTGGTGAAAACATTCTATCTGACGCGGGTCTAGGTTGGCCAGGAGTGGTGCCTACAATTTGCTCCTGGAATGGTATTTACCAGTTTAAATTATTCCTTTTGGTCTAAAGAATGCCCCTGCAGTTTTTCAGCGTAGAATAGATGACGCCTTGGGGATCTCAGATTATCCAGTGAAGTTGCTCATGTGGACAATATCTAATACACTCGCCCAATGCTGAACAACACAATATAGTCTTAGTGGCTGTGACAGAAGCACTTCATAAGGCTGGTCTGGTTGTTAAACCTTCAAAATACGAGTTTTTAAAGATGAAATGTAGTTTCTTGGTAATGTGATCCTGAAAGATGACCACTCCATTGCACCTTCTAAGCTGGAGACCATTCACTCATGGCCCACCCCAGTAACCCAGAAGCAACTTCAAAGCTTCTTAGGTTCAGTTAGCTTTAAAAATTCTCCCAGCTATCTTGGTGCTGGCCTCATCCTTCACCCCTTAACTGGTAAGAATGCCCCATTTGTTTAGACAACAGAGTGCCAAAAGGCTTTGAGGTAATATAAGAGGTATTACTCTTTATTTCGCTTCAATAACTAAATTGAAGCCAAATTGGATTTTTCAAAAATGCAAAAAAATGACCACTCAATCAAGCCAAAACTTACCAATGTCAACGCAATTGACGTCTGCTGCCCCAGCTTGGAATGGTAGTTCACCACCATCTGGCATCTTTTGGCCTCCACTAAAGCATGCCCAGGCTGGCTCTGCTAAACCTCTAAATACTACTGGGTGTTATGCCCCCTCTGTATTTGGTCTACCACCTTACAATATCCCAGGCGGTGCTCCAGAACCCTTTGGTGCTCCTATGGAGCAATTTGCGTTTTGGCCTCCAGGTCAATTATGGCAATCTCTTCTCATATGTGAGTGCGACCATCATTGAGATGGCCACAGTAGATTTTAAACCAACTGGCTAAATTGACTTCCACCCTTTTAAGGGGTACTTTGATCTCAGCTTCCATTCAGAAGCCAATGCACTGGCAGCAGCCAAGCTGCAATTAATTTTAAAAAAAATCCCCTCCCCATCGTTTAAACTGGCTCCCAGATGAGGCCAATTTTAGTGGTCCAGTTTGCCAGGTTGCCCTCCCATCTATCCCACAAACGCCTCCACCATGAGTTCATGAAGGCTTTAGCCATTTATGGCGCAGACTCCGTGTTGCAGTTCATGGTTCCAAATGGGGTGGATTGTCTGGCAGGGCCTCACGCTTTTGTGATGAGCTGTCCAATTTATTTCAATTCCCATCTTGCAATCCCCCCACCCACACTGTGATCAGATCTGCCCTGATCACCTGTTCTGGGTGCATGTCAAAAATGGCTGCGCCATTTGCCCCTTGTGCTTTGAGCTTGACCCCTCAAAGTGTAAGTGCCTCACATTTTCCACTTCTGTCACTTCCGCCACTAATCCCTCAGGCATTGATCCCATGGATGTTTTGCATCAATTTTTTGAATGGGGCAAAATCCTCCTGCCACCAACCTCAGGGAAATTTGGTGCTGCTCCAAAAGTGGCGGCCAATCAAATAAATTTTAGAATATAAATAAAAATTTGACCAGATTATGGAATAATGAGTTGATGGCTGAAACAGTTTCAGCTGAGCTGCCATGGTTGAGAGCATGTGGCCAATTAGCTCCTGCCACTTCCCAAATTCCAGTGGCTGGCCCAGTGCTGGATGAATCCAATCCATTTGAGGCTCTCAAATGGATTGGTGAGGTTGAATGGCCGTACCATGTAAAACTGGATTTTTCTTTTGAGGAGTTCTTTGTTGACCCTCCTGAATCACGTCTCCACTGTTTTCGCCCTCAAATGGTTTTCCAAATTTATAAATATATTAATAAAATGTCAGTTGAGGCTGCAGCTGCCCCTGCCAACACCATACTTTGTCAGCAACTTTATGATATGATGGAGCCCCTTGTTGAGGGTATTCCTAACCCAATTTTCCCCACAATTTCGAGAAAGATGTGGAGTATGAAATTGAGTAGCTTGCTTTTGGTGCAAGCCATGCTTGCATCGATGCAGCAAAACTATTCTTTTCAACTCCAATTATCCCAAAACCTGCCGTCACATCAAGTCATTCACTTGTGTGCCTGCTCTCATCACTTTTGTTGAACGTCAACTTGCTCAATAAGTTGAGGCAATGGACACTGCCGGCTTCATCAACAAAGAAAACCCACAACTATACCTCCCTATGCCCCATGTCGCTGATGCTCCTAACCCAATGTTGTCCGCTATAGTCTGCCAGCTAAAGTGATCGCCAGACAAAATTTTCCCCAAAGTTTCCTCACCTTCAGATATGACTTCCTAGGCTGTTAGCTGAGGTGCCATATTAGGAACTTTTTATTTATAATAATCCCTTTGTTCAGCCCATTTGCAAATAAAGATGTGTGGTGGCTCCACCTTTTGGGTTAAGCACCACTAGTGCTAAAATAAGTAATATAAGAGGTATTTACTTCTGCTCCCATTTTGCGTCATGCTGATGGAGAAAAGACTTTTATTATGGCATGCGACGCCTATGGTACTACAGTTGGTGCTTTACTCCTGCAAGAACTGAGGGGCGAGAACACCCAGTAACGTACTTCACAGAAGAAGTTCAGCTTTACAGAGCGCGCTTTGTCCATTTATAATAAAGAGTTGGTGGCTGTGGCATGGTCCTTAATGCACTGGTGGTGCCTATTGCAGAGTGAAAAGCATACAGTGGTTGTGCGCACAGACCACCAGTCACTTACTTATTTTTGCAAACCCCAAAAGTTGCTCATTACAAACTAGGACCCACTGCAACCACCTTAGTTTTTAATTTTTTGTATGTTTGTCAGGGGGCAACCCATATTTTCCCTGATCTCGAGAGCCAAAATTCCCTAATGGGTGTCAGGCAGACAGCAAGTAAGAATTAGAACAGCCTGCCAGCCTAGGTGCCAGAGCACCTGAATGGAAAACCAGAATGCCAAAGGCACTGCTGCTGGTATGATGGATATGAAACTGAAAAGGAGTTTCACCAATAACTGCCGGTGAGCCAAGATCTCATACAGGCACATTATAAAATACCAGACAAATATGGCCATTAACTTCAAGGGGTGTGTGAGTGTCAGTGGAAAAGGCGGTTTATTTTTCAACATAAAAAACTAAATTTTGGGGGAGTTTTTAATGGAAAATTTAAAGGAAAAAATTTTGACCAGCAATTTTCTCAGTGCTATGCAACTGATTAAATAGTGGTCAAATGGATAGGAACAAAGCCAGGATCAGGTCCCTCAAATTTGACCTAACCGGTGAATTATTTGGGAATGGGGACAGATAAGCTCACTAGGAACTGATATCAAAGGAATTAATGGCAGGCCAAGTTACTGTCAGTTCAACCTCAAACGCCCAAACCTAGACTCAACTGCATTTCCAGTGGGTGGCGCAATGGCATCTAGCCCAGTGAGCAATGGGATCCCCCAAGGCCACCCCACGTAGAGGTGGTCCCAATTAGTTGGGAACAGGTTTGGGATGCTCAATCCACCCATGCCCAGTCACTGGGCCATTCATTTGGTTAAAAGCATTAACCAGATACAATGCCCAATTTGCCAGAAGGGGGCTTTGAACTATCATCGATGGTGTCCAATGCTGCTACCTGCACGTTGGGGATGATCCCCAACAATTTTGGGAGGGGGTTGATTTTGATGATCGCGGTGTTGGCCAAATTAAAACTGTCAGCAATTCTGGCCAATGAGTCAATCTTCATTCCTTTTCAACTATTTGGATCCCAATCATTGGCCTTGTTTCCACTCTTTTTCATACTGATTGACTTCATTTCATTAATATGGCACAAATTTCCCTGATCAGATGCACCATTTTGGAAAAGGTGAATGTGGGCACCAGGGAGGAATCTGAAGAGGGAGAGCTGTTACCCAGCACTCATCTACCATGTGGGCGAGATCACCCTGGGTGACAAGGGGTACAGCCACCTTCTTTGGAGCCTTTTGCTTGGTAATGGGAAGAGAGCCCGATTGACACACAAGGGACGTTCCCCTGGACTTATATTACCCTTTCCTTTTTCCAAAGGAAGGGCACCGCCACCGGGAAACTGCACAAGGGCCACATTTTTGTGTGCCTTGGGTAATTTGATCGCCATGACTGTTGCAACTTTTTGGGGGGACGGGGGGCGTTGGGGCGAGAATTGTGAAATGCATCAACCAGCTCCATGAAGTTAGCACAATCGCAAGCCTTAACCCAACTGTTCTTATAAGCTGGATACCCTTTCCAGGCCACGAGATACTGGACCAACTGCCAGGATTTGTGGGATGCTAAGATGTTTTCCACCTCAGCTTCTTCCATATCCTCTATAAAATGGGTTCAGGCTCAGCGGGGACAGTGTCCTTAAACAGGGACAACAGAGATACATGGAAGATGAGATACTGTTTCTAATGAGCTGGCAGTTTTAACCAAAAAGCGCCAATTCCCAAGTCTTCCTGCACCAAGTGGGGACCCAAACACTTGCTTGCAAACTTTTGGGAAGGTACCAGCATCCGCAGATGGCGAGTATCCAACATGACGTGAGAGCCCACCATGATATTGTGACCCAGAAGCCGTTTGCAATCTACAAACCATTTATAATTATTTATAGCCTTTGTGAGGTGCTCCTGTACTAAGAACTGGGTCGACCTGATATGTTCAACATGATCTTCAGCAGTAAAAACTCTGGGCATATACAAGGACTGACTGAAAAGGAGGGGTCATAACCTAACGTTGCTTCATAGGGAGAAAACCCCGTAGATGCATGAGTACCATTGTTATAGGCGAATTGGGCGAGAGGGAGGTCATCAGCCCAAGTATCCTGGGCGGCCAAAGCATAACAGCGCAAATAATGTTCCAAAATTTGGTTAACCCACTCAGTCTGTCCGTTGGACTGGGGGTGGTAAGTGGTGGAATGACAGGGGTGATTTTTAGGATGGATAAAAGCTCATTCCAAAATCGCGCAGTAAATTGGGGTCCATGGTCACTGATGATCTCCTGTGGAAGACCAAACATTGAGAACACATGACGTACAAAGAGCTGAGCGGTCTCTTCAGACGTGATTGTGGAAGTTCAGGTAATAAAAAGGGAAAATTTGGTGAAACGATCAACCACATCATTTCTGTAAACCCATTGGAACAGGGGAGTTTGACTATAAAGTCCACAGACACAATGTCCATGGACCCTCCGCCTGTTGTAAAGGGTGCAGGAGTCCATTCCTTCCTGAGTCGTCTGACTTTGCCCAAGCACAGTTAATGCAATTGGCAATACAAGCCAGAACTTCCTTAGTTAAGCCCGCCCAGTTATAAATTTGCTTTATCAATTTGATGCATTTTTTGTTGCCTGGATGGCTGATTGTGGGAGGGTCATGATGCGCATGAAATACCTTGGCTCAGAAAAGAGGGGGAACCCAAATTTGTGACCTAAAATAGATGAGTCCCTCCACCAAGGAGTACAGAGAGTGTTTATGATTATGAAGGGTCAATTGCTCGAATAACTCCACCTCTTCAGGGCAGGTCATTTGGCCAGCTAAGACCTGAGCAACAAGTGGAGCATCAGGGGCAAGAGCGGCAAAAGAGATGATGGGGGAAAAAATCAACAAAATTTGTGCAGCGGGAATCATAGTAATGGGGTTTTCTCTTTTGAATCCATAAGACAATGGCTAGGGTTTTAGCTGAGAAAATTGGGAAGTACGTTGAGCGCACCTTTTATAAATTTGTATATGAAATTGAAACTGCACAAGTCCTGATAGGTTTAGGCTTATCGATGCATCATTTTTTGAGGTTTATGGAAATACAAGAGAGTTTGGTGGTCCATGAAAACAGTTAACTCATGCTGGGCACCCTTTAACAGGTACCGCCAATGAGTTAATGCCCATGCAGCTGCCAACTCTTTATTGTAAATGGCCCAGGATTGCTCCATGGACATAAACTTCTGGGGAAAATAAGCAACTGGATGTTTCAAGCCCTCATGCTCTTGAAACAGCACTGCTCCTACTGCCACCAAGGAGGCATCACATGTGAAAATATACAGTTTTGTAGGATCCACGTGTTTCAGGATGGGAGGGGATAAAAACACTCTATTGATCAACTCAAAAACCTGCTGGCAAACGGGCGTCCAATGAAACAGTACATTCTTGCCGGTGAGGAAGTGGAGTGAGGCTGCCAACTGGGAAAGGGCTGGGGAAAATTTCTTTAGGAAAATATTGGTTCCCAAGAAACTCCAAAGTTGTTTCTGCATAGTCAGGGTAGGCCACTCCCAAATAGCATCATACTTATTAGGGGGAATTGCGTAATCATCCTTAAGGATGAGGTTCCTAAGAAAGGTAACTTCCTCCTTATAGAACTCACTTTTGGAAGGCTTAACGGACAAGCCCACCTTATGCAAAGCAGCCATGACTGCTTCCAAGTCAATAGCATGTTATTTGGGAGTTGGGGAGTGAACCATAATATCATCAATATAAGTGACCGTGCAAGTAAACCGGAGGTCAACCAGTACATTTTTGATCATATATTAGAATGTAGTGGGGGCATTTTTCAGTCTGAAGGGCATTACATGGAATTGGAAAATGTCTCGCTTCATCTGGATTGCTGTTAACCATTCTTTCCTTCCATTATCTGAATCTTGTTAAAGGCGTTGACAAGATCCATCTTAGAGAACAGCTGAGATTTGGTAATTGCTTGGCTTATCATCTGCTCTAAAGGCAGGGGATAGGGATCATGAACTGTGACTTTGTTTAGATGTCCGTAATCCATGCAGGGATGGAGGTAACCATCAGCTTTTTTAGCGAAGATGATGGGAGACACAACTGGCGATGTCTCCTTGAACAACAACCCTTTTTTCAGCATACGTCCAACCAAGTATTGCGCGCCACCTCTTCCTCTGCTGTGTGGGATACAACGGCCAGTTGATATTCACCAATTGTATTATCGTACAGAATCCACAGTTAAATTGGGTGTTAGGGGGGAGACGGTCCACCTTCTTTGAACTGAAAAACACTGGTAGCACATCAATTCCTCAGAAAAATTGGATGGGAGGCCTGAGGAGGAAATGAGGGAATTTATGGAACTATGACCTTGGGCTTTCTTGAGAGTATTAACTAAAGGAAATTCTCCCTAAGTTTGATCATTGGTAAAAAACGTATTTGACTCTGGATGAATCTTAAATTGTTGCTAAAGCCACCAACCAACTCCTAAGATAACCAGGAATACCAAGTCTGGCATTGCTGAGAACCAATCGCAGAAGCTGAACTGGTGTATTGAGAATGTAACTGGTTTGCTAACCAGATATAAGGCTTGGGAGGCTGACGACACAACCATCAAAGGACCTGCATCTAGGTCAAGTTCCAATTGTTGGGTCGTTTTAACACTCATAAAATTGCCCGTGGCACCAGTATCCACCAGGTCCTCAAAGGAGACATGATGGGACCCAGCACTAATCTTCATGGGTAATAAGAAGTAAGCAAAGTTCTCTTTATTGATAGTTGTGGATGATTCCAGTGATACCAAAGAGATGGTAGTGGGGTCAGGGGAAACTTCTAGGTTCATAGGGGGAGTAAGCTCATTGCAAGTTGGAATATCAGATCTTACTAACACTAGGCACAATAGCCGCGGAAACTATGGGGTGTGGATTTGACATTTTGAGTAGAATTTGGCTATTATAACAGGAAAAAAATTCTTTACAACCTGGTTCAGCTGCAAAGAAGGGGCCATTGCTGAGCCAATATCAACAAGAAATGCAGAAATGGTTAGGAATAATAGTTGGTCAATTATGTCAGGCAGACCAAATAAGAATTAGACAAGCCTGCCAGCCTAGGTGCCAGAGCACCTGAACGGCAAACCAGAATGCCAAAGGCACTTCTGCTGGTATGACGGATATGAAGCTGGAAAGGAATTTCACTAATAACTGCCAGTGAGCCAGGATCTCATACAGGCACATAATAAAATACCAGATGGATACGGTCATTAACCCCAAGGGGTGTGTGAGTGTCAGCAGAGAAGGCAGTTTATTTTTCAACATAAAAACTAAATTTTGGAAAAGTTTTTTAATGTAAAATTAAGGAAGAAAAATTGACCAACAATTTTCTCAGTGTGATGCAACTGATTAGATAGTGGTTGAATGGAGAGGAAACAATCCAGGATCAGGTCCCTCAAGTTTGACCTAACTGGTGAATTATTTAGGAATGGGACATATAAGCTCGCTGGGAACTGACATCAAAGGAGTCAGCAGCAGACTGAGTCTCTGTCAAAGACCTTGAACATCCAAACTGAGGCTTGACTGTGTTTCCGGTAGTTGACATGATGGCTTATGGCCCAAAGAGCAATGGGAATACCCCAAGGCCATCCCATTTAGGGGCAGTCCCAATTGGTTGGGAACAGGTTCAGGATTCCCAACCCACCCATGCCCGGTCACTGGCCATTCATTTGGTTAAAAGTGTTGCATCACTGCAACACTTGATTTTCCAGAAGGGGGCTTTAAACTATAATCAATGGTGTCCAATGCTGATACCTGCATGTCAGGGACCATTCCAATGATTTTGAGAGGGAGTTAATTTTGATGATTGCAGTGTTGGCCAAATTGAAATTGTCAGCAATTTTGGCCAATGAGTCAATCTTCATTCATTTTCAACTATGTGGATCCCAATCATCAGGCTCATTTCCACTCATTTTCAGACTAATCAACTTCATTTCAGCAAATTAGGCGCAAATTTCTCTGATCAGATGCACCAGTTTGGGAGAGGTGAATGTGGGCACTGAGGGAGGAATCCAAAGAGGTAGAGATGTTACCCAACACTTATCTACCATGTGGGCGAGATCACCCTGGGTGATGAGGGGTACAGCCACCCTCTTCAGAGCCTTTTTGCTTGGTAATGGGAAGAGATACCAATCGACACATAGAGGACGTTCCCCTGGACTTACAATGGGTCCCACTGTGGAGACAGGTCCTGAGTTAGTAACAGTAATTCCCCCTGAGCAGATCATAGCTCCTCCCTTCCAGCCATTGCTGCAGTTGCACCCCCCCCCCACTCTAAAACCTACACCCAAGTCAAAACCCAAACCCAAAGCCAAAGCTAAATCCAAAGCTAAGCTTAAGTCTAAGTCCATTACAAATACAAAAAGAAATCCTGCGGTTCCACATCCCCCAGTTTTCCTGATACTCCTGGTGAGCCAGTGGGTGAAGGTAATTCATTAGAGCCAGTCCAGCCAGTGATTAAAGATATCCCATCTGATCCCGCTCTGGTGTCCTCTAACAGCGATCATTCTTTCTAGAATGCCATTTGGCATCCCAGTCCAATGATTTGAAGAGCAGGATTTCCTAGTGAAGGTTGAAGCCAGTACAGCCCCTCATGGATGGTACTCCCAAAAGGATAGTGTAATATAATTTTGTGACAAGGTATGAGTTCCCTCTTAGCTGCGTTCCTGCGTCATAAGGGAACATTTTGATTCTACAACCATGGGGCATCCTGGCGCAAAAAAATGTATCAATTTGATCAAACAAGAGTTTAATTGGAATGGGCTGAAAAAGGAGGCTCCTACTTGGATTGAGCAATGCTTAGTCTGTTCCAGTTCCAAGCCATATAGGACAGGGCGAAACGGCCTTCTCCACCCTCTCCAGAAGGCGGCAGGGCCATGGACTTTGTTGTCAGTGGACTTCATTGTAAGTTTATCCATATCTCATGAGTATGATGCAATCATGGTGTTAGAAGATCGCTTTACAAAATATGCTATCTTTATCCCTTGTTTGACAACCACTACTGATGAGGGCATAACATAGTTGTTTGTAGCACATGTATTTGCCTTGTTTGGGGTTCCACAGGAAATAATCAGTGACAGAGGATCTCAGTTTACATTGAGGTTTTGGGAGGCCTTATGCGACATGCAAGAAATTAAGCTGTGTATATCCTCAGCCTATAACCCCAATATGATGGCCATTTTTCCCTGGACCAATTTTAAGATACTACTCCCTCCATTCGCTAACAGGAATGTCCCCTATGTATGCCAATCTGGGGTACAACCCTGCCTTCACCATTGGACCTCAGACGCGGAGTAATATTCCAGTAGCAGATACCTTCATCATGCACCATAAGAAGGTCCACTAGCAAGTCCAGAACCAACTGAATAAGTCAACTAATAATTAGCCATTTGCAGATAAGAAGTGACATGAGGTACCCAACCATAAAGAAGATGATTTAGTGATGGTGGACACCAAGAATTTTTACCTTAAGGTACTATGTCGGAAATTAGCTTGCAAAAGGGCTAAAACATTTCCCATTTTCAAGGTCCTGAAAAATGGCGACTTCCACTTGGAACTACCCCTCATTGGAAAATCCATACCTCGTTTCATGCTGCCTCACTCTCTTCTTTTAAAGTCAAGAAGACAGTGGAGGTTGAGCCAATCATGGTGAAGAGAGCCCCTGAATTTGAGGTAGAAATGATCTTGGACCTCAGGCAGGTTAAACGGGAAGTGCACTATCTGGTGTTGTGGATAGATATCCAGCATATGAGAACAGCTGGGTCTCATCCAAGGACTGTATCAATTGTCAGGAGTTGCTGCAGGGATTTCATAAGTAGAAAATAAATGCTCCTGAACCTGACCCACCCAAGTCCGCCACCCTAGCTGCCATAAAACCCCCACCCCTCAAAAATATTATGCCCTGGCAAAAGCACCAGAAGGGGGTATTAGGCCTACCTTTCAAGGAAAGGGTAATGTAAGGCCTCAGGGACCAGCCATAAAGCTGGACAGGGGGTACACCATTTAATCCAAAAAGGGTTCAAACCTAAGGCCCTTCCCCTCACCCAGATCTCAGACCTAAGACACACTCTAGATAAGAGATGGGTGTCTGCTGCCCCTCCCTGTTGGCCACATGCCCCTCCCATCCTTAACCCTCAACCTAAACTCACCCTAGTGTCAAACTTTGTAAAGTTCTTTATTTATTTTATCTTATTTAGCTGAAAAAAGCCTACCAGGGGACAGACAATACCAAAACTGAAACTCTGAAACTAAAAAAGAACCAAAAATCATGAACTGATCACCCTTATTGAGCAGCATAAAACACAAAAGAAATAAGAAATTAACATACCAGGTAGCACAGCGGCGAGCTGCTTATCCCATTATGGCGGAGGGAGAGGGGTATCAGGCGGATCATCATCAGGCTCAGCATTGTAGAGGCGGATCAGTGCTGTGAGCAAGGGGGTTAGGGGCATTTGCAGAATGAGGGTTGAGGGGAAGTAGATATCTGTTGATATTGACAAATTGTGCCTGGATCAAAGCCTCTATGAGTTTGGCAACATGGTGTTCAGCCTGGATGTGGGCGTCGGTAAGTTGTTCTAATTTCACAGTATAGGCTCTTGTGGTTTATGTGGATAAGGAAAAATTTTCAATTCAGTGACATGCTTGATAGCGTTGGTGGCAGTTTCATAGAGGCGTTGGATTTCCTCTTTTGCGGTAGGAGGAAAATTGGAGAGGAACAAGGGGGTACAGCCCTTTTTTAAATTCCACAACAGAGATTGCAAACAATTTGTGAAAATGGGGATTATTTGGTGAGGCCACTGTGACCTTGGCAAGCTGGTGATTACTTTGGAAAAGGGTGGCCTTGGGTTTGGTGACATATCAGTTGGTCAGGGCTGGGGCATCAAATTCTGAATTCAGATAAGGTACTAAATCAATTGGATAACTTGGTGGTGGGACAATTTCACCAAATCTGGTCACTTCATCCAAAAATTTCCAGGTATTTTGGTTGATTTGGGAAGATAGGGTGGTATGTAACTTTGGTTGGGTAGGTTTTGGGGCAGGAGATTTTCTGGTTTGAACATGGGTCCAAACCTGCTCCAGATTGGTTAACCTGGGTGTTCATTGGCTGGCTTAGGTTTGGCTGGTTTGAATTCATTTGGCTTTGATTTGGGTTGCTTGATTTTGTTGCTGATTCATTGAGCGCTCAACCTGAGGGGGTAGGTGCAGCCAAAATCCCCACTTGAACGCTGTTGGTGTGGCCTCATTGGTGGAGTTGGCCAAGTTTGCAGGGTTTGAATTATATTGATATATTTTTTGTGTGGTCCAACTCATGGCAAATGGGACAGATTGTGCGACTGTTATTGGTTTGAGCCCGAAAATAAATGGTCAGGTGCAGATGGGATATAGGCATGCGGTGGGATGTGCTGGGCCTTTTCAGCTGGTGGGAGATAATGGTGGCCATTGCTAAGGTGCCATGGGGCGTTTAGCACCACTTGGGACAATAAATTGGAGGATAAGATTTTCACCATAAATGAAAGACTTGATATCAACTCCTCATAAAGTGTTAGGGGAGGAAGTTGTGAAGGGAGGTTCGCAAAGGTCACCACTAGTGTGTTATAATATGGGAGACATGTTTGGGTGGTGGTAATGGGGTGTTTTTGCATATTAAGGGCGTAACAGCTGCAGCATCTGTGTCCTCTTTGGTGGGGAATCCAATATCAAAATAGCCCTTGTAAGGTCAGAAGTTGATAAACCCTGCTGGCGCAAAGATGGCCGTTGTCAGCTCAAATATTGCTTTGTCAGCATATGGTAAGAGACGTCCATACTTGATGCAGAGGCAAAAGCAAATATTAGATCGGGGTAGGGCTAGGGGGTGGGGGCAGGTTTGGTGGGCTCATGCAAGGTGCAGTGCTAGGTCCCTTGGAGGGACATAACGGCCAGATGTATTTGGCAAACTGGGTGAGCCAGTCTGCATGCATTTGCTTGCTGGGTGGTAAATGCTAGCAGGTAGAGCACCGCTGTCCCATACTAGTGCAGCAGGTGGTGGATCCAAGGACATAAATTCAGAAATTGTTGTGGTGAGGCGGTGGTGTAAAATCATATTGCTTTTCAAAGCCACTCAAAATTGATGTTGAGCAGAAAGAGAAAAATGTAAAGTTTTATTAAAAAAATAAGCAGTTTTTTAAAGGCATCAGGAGAATTCAGAAGCCCCAACCACAGTCCCCATCCCCTGCTCAAAAGGTAGTTTAGCCTGAAGTTAATCTGAAAGGGGAAAAATTACTTGGAAAGCAAAATTTTGAGCAAAAATAAAAAGAAAGGGTCAGAAAATGGGCTTCAAATTCAAAACAACATTTAAAAAAAAAAAGAAATTTGAACATTTAAAAATCAATAAACATCTTAAGAATAGCTTGGAAACCTCAGTTGGCACTATCAAGGCAAAATTGGGGTTCAAATATTTTAATTAACAAATTCAAATAGAACTGGATTCCTATCACAATTCAGCTTTTTTATTTAACTGAGGTAAGCCGACCAGGGGACAGACATTACCAAAAGAAAGAAATGACATGAAACCTGAACAGGGTCAACTCCATCAAAGAAAGTTTTTCCACCTCCGGATCAGGACTCAAATTTTTCTGGTTACGTCATGGGTAAGGTTTTCGTGTTATTAGACCTACTAAATGCCAATAGCTTCCTTTGGCTGGCACCCTGATCGATGTGTGAAGGGTGGGATCACAATTCAGCTTAATAGCTATTCCCCTTTCATCATATAACCCAGCACCCTGTTAATAGCAGGGCGTTGGTTTATTTTCTTTTGTTAGAAAGTTTCCATTTAGCTTAATTTAAATATTATTGTAAAAACTTAGTTGTTAGTGAATATATTAAAAAAGACAATTTATGGGTAACAATTATATGTGTTTGGGCATTACCACCACCTCCCTTGATGCACCTGCACATGGTCCCTAAATCTAGCGGTGCTCTGTGGACCTTGGCTGCCCCTATGGTCTTGTTGTACTCATGCTAAAAGCCAGGTCACTCCTTGATACTCTTTCTAACACTGCCCTCTTTGTCAAACTTCTCTTATTTACACTCATCCTCCAAATGTCTTGACTTGCACAGTAGTAACACTTGTGTCATTCTTTTTGTTTTAGCTTCTTTTTTAGCTGTTAGGACTCTGGGTCTTTTTTTGTCACTTCAAGTAAGTTCAGGATTGTAAAATTTAATAACTTCCAGTAGGGTCTCAATGATTTTATGCCATTTTTGGCAAACGCTTAACAGAAGTAAAGTGCATACCCAGCTGAGGGTGTTTGTTCAAACAAGTCATAATAACAGAAACAGCATTGTTGAGTGTAAACATCTTTAAGTTACTAAAGTGTGTGCTTCTATATAAAAGCATTTGGAAAAGTCAGCCACTGACTTTACCTTTCATAGGTAATGCGCATAAAACTGTAACAGATGGTTTATCTCGTTTGTTACATTCTGAATTAGATTAGGTTTTAGAATCTGAGTCAGATCGTTTATAAAACATTTATAGGTTTGGTATTTCAGATGCTGGGTTGTGCCTCGCCTGAGCTGTTAATTAGGCTTGTGCAAGCCTAATTGATAGCTCAGGTGAGGGCTTTAAGCGCTGCCTTTATAAGGCGCGCCCGACCATTCCAAACCTCAGTTTGAAATTCTTACCCTAGCATGCCCCTTCTGGGGAGCATTATTGGCTGCTCCCCAGCTGAGCTCTGGTTGGTGGGTCCCTTTTCATTTCCTGAATAAAAATAAAGGTTGGTTCATGGTTTGCATACCTCACATACCTGTGGTCTTTTTGGAGTGCTCATTTCCAAGGAGCTTTCATGTAATTGGGTTGGAGAATCTTGAAGTTGTTTGTAACCAATAAGTAGGTGAAATGTTTGGTGCTTGTTGGTGCTCCAAACCTCTTTCCTACTTTGGTTAAGCCGCTTTGGTTGCTTGCCAGTGCACCAAAAAACTTTCATATGGCAGCTGGAACTGGGTTTTTCCAGTTTGTGACATAATTCTAAACTCAAATGCTTTGCGCGCTGCTGGTTCCCAGTTTAGCTGACCTCAGTGGGCACTTGGTCCCAGTTGTCAAGTAACCAGCACTGGTGGGAGCCAGTGACTGATGGCCAACCATGGATTTGAGGTAACATCAGTTAATTTTCCCGGTGGGGCCTCCTGCCCACCAGGGATTCAGCAGTATCAAGGGGACTTGTCCCAGCAGGGCTCCCTCACCACTCAGATGGTCCACCCAGAAAGGGGTCAGATGTCCAGCTGCACTAGACTGCGCGCCCTCTTGCATTTTCTGTGGCAAAAGCGCCTTCCCAAACAGGATGGGAAGACCATTGCCAATGGTTTGGGAGGGGGTGCAACACAGCCACATGCTGAGCGTGCCTCCTCATGCCAGGTGGGCTGATTCTGGCAGCCCAGTGGCAATTCAATCCTGCCATCTGTGTTTCTTTGAGGGGCTCAGAGTTTATCTGGGCTAATTTTCCTGGGGCTTGAGGTAACTCGCCTCAGGAAGCCCTCATCATGGCAGCTTTCCATTTAGGGGCCCCTCTTTGGGGAGGGGTTTTTCCTTTAGTGGGAAGTGATGTAATGGATGGGTTTGTCCCACTCATTACATTCTGACTTGGATTAGGATTTTCTGAATCTGAGTTGGATTGTTTATAAAACATTTTTAGGTTTGGTCGTTTTGGATGTTGGATTGTGCCTCACCTGAGCTATAATTAAGCTTATGCAAGCCTAATTGATAGCTTGGGTGAGGGCCCCAAAGCGCTGCCTTTATAAGGCGTGCCCGCCCATTCTAAACCTCAGTTTGGAATTTTACCCTAGCATGTCCCTTCTGGGGAGCATTATTGGTTGCTCCCCAGCTGAGCTCTGGTTGGTGGGTCCTTTTTCGATTCCTGAATAAAAATAAAGGTTGGTTTGGGATTTGCATACCTCACATACCTGTGGTCTTTTTGGGGTGCTCATTTATAAGGAGCTTTTGTGTGATTGTGTCAGACCAATCACAAAGTTGTGTGTAACCAATAAGTAGGAGAAATGTTTGGTGCTTGTCAGTGCTCCAAACCTCTTTCCTGCTTTGGTTATGCCACTTTGGTTGCTTGCTGGTGTGCCAAAGGAACTTTTATATGGCATCCAGAACTGGGGTTTTTTTCAGTTTTTGACAAAAACCTTGCTTCTTCATACAAAGATCTGATTAACCAAAATATTTTTTAAAACTTCCTTGACTTCAGCCTAAGAATGACAGTTATTTTATGAGATACCATGACTTTTTTAGCCATTTGGCTTTGCATGATTGGGTATATGTAATCTTTTTGTGGTTGGTTGCTTTTTCAATAGCTGCTTCAGATATATGTAAAGGAACAAAAAACTACCACTATTAATGATAAACTTTTCTTTAGAATTTAGCTCAAAAATAACAGGCTCAACACTGTTGATGGCATGTACTACATGGTGTATCAAGTCATGTGTCTTCAGATTGCAAATTCACTTAATTATGAGGTTGAGTAACTCAAGTGGTTTATTTTTGAAAATCATCAATTGTGCATCAGTATTCTCAGAGAAAAAGTTGAGGTTGTATCGATAGTGATAAATCCTTACCTCAGATGCAGTTTTGTCAGATCTAAGGTCATGGACAAGGTGCTTGAGCTCCTTAACGTTTTTCAAGTAGAGATGTGATAAGTGAGTAAGGTAATGTTGGCAACCTTGAGATCTTCAATATGCTTGAGGAAATTATGCTTGAGCTTCTTGCATTTAGAGTCATCATGGGGCTGGGACATCTTGGGCATAAAGTTCTGCCTTGACTTTGCTAAAATATTCTTTTTTTACAAAGTTTGTAGACATCTAGAAAAGAAAGTAGTCACCTAAAATGGATTATATAGTATCTTTAAGCTTCTTTTCATATTTAAAGAATTGTTGAGCCAGATATTAAGCATTGGAAAGTGACTACGTTTTCTTCAGCTCTTTCTCATGTTAGATTGATCTTATCCTCCAATTTACTGAAGATTCCTTGAGATTTTTATGGGTCTGTATAAATTGCAACTTAAAATGGAGTAAGACTCAGGTCAGCTAAATTAAAGTGTGAAAATCTTCTCTTCATCATCATGATAAGAGGTAGAAGCTTGAGACAATATCTCACTTTGAGTTTGAGCTTTGAGATTAGTAAATTCCTTCACTAAAATCCTTAAGCATCATTTAGATCTTAGTGGTAGACTCATTAAGCTTTAGGTGGAATTTCTTCATTGCTTTTTAAGCATATTTGACTATACTGGAATTTTTAGCAGTTACTTAATCATGGAGTTGAATGGCAATTTTCATTTCACTTCTACTCTGATTCATACATCTCCAATGTGCTAAGAGGACATGTTGTAAAAGCTGTCATAAGCTTGTCCTAACACTTTCTTGAATGGCAAGGTGACATCAGAGATATTTATGATGAGATCCAATAATTGTACAATAGATGGATAAGCTGCATGTGCAGACTTTTCATATGCAATATCAGATTAGCAGTTTGACTATAATGATCTGAGAGGGCCTGGTCTCATAAAGAAACATTAGTTTCTTTTCTATGAAAAAAGCTCTCTTGTGAGATGCATTGTCCTCAGAGTACAATACTCTATAAGATAATTCTCTGTTAAAATCAGCGGATGGAAAGGTAATCCTGAAGGATTCTGGAAAATCAATGTAGATAATTTGTTCTCCTTCAGATGAAAGAGAAGGTGGGCTGTTATCCTGCTTATATTTTCATTGCTTATATTCTTGACCCAGAAGGTGACATTATGACCTGGTTTATCTTCTATACCAAAATGATGTAGCTATAGGAATAGTGTTGATCAGTGCCCCCTGTAGTGAGCACCAAACTGTCATAAATTTATTTTGCAGAAGCTCTCAGATGCTAATCCACATAATTCTAAAAGTATGGACAAATGATAGTATTTTTATATGTGCTACCTAAAAAATTAGGCAAAGATGGATACTTTTGTTCAGACAAATAGAGCTCTTGTATATGTATTGAGGTAATAGTGGGACAACTTAATTTATAATAAGCTATATGAAGTTGTTTTAATTGACAAACTAATAGTATAAATAGAAAAAATAGTTATAACTTGGCTTTTTTAATAGATATAAGACAGGTGTTTCTTAAATTCAAATAAAAAGCCTTTAAATGATTAAAAGCAATAGGATTATAATATAAAAAATTATGACTGTCTACTCAAGATATTAGCTAATTTAATATGAGTTATAGAAATAAATATACAAGGTTTGGTCTAAGGTGTTTTTGATTCATCCTATCATCAATTAGCCTGTATAACGTGGTCCTAGATCCAAAGGTGCTTCCAGATTGATAGTATAATGCATTCTACTACTTTGTTGATCAACCATGTCAGGCGTTCTGACTGTCATATCAGAAATTAGATCATGATTAATATTGACAAACTATATGCCATAGTAAAAAGTTAGATTGTTTCATATAAAAGTAAAAAGTATAGCCTTATGATCTCTCTTAATCAGATTTTAGAATGGCATCCTCACCCTAGTCTTAGAAATTTAATATAAGGAAAAGTTTGGCTCCATTACCCTCCTTCAAATCTAAAAAAGGGTTTTTTCAAGGCTAGCACTTGAACTAAATTAATGAAAGATTTAAACCACCTACAAGGTTTTGGTATGTTTCTTTTTAGAGTATTTTAGAAGGGTTACAAATTAGGCTAATCTCCCCATTATTCTTCTTTGGAAAGTATAGAAATAAATATCTGACACCAGTACTTATAAGTTATAGGAAGCCTTCATTAGTATATCTTTTCTATAATAAAATTGGGTTTATATTAATCTTTTTGCTCTCAATACTATAAAACACTTATATTTTAGTAATAATACAATGTATGGAAAACCAAAAGTAAGATAAAGAATAATAATCGCTTCATTAGATACATTTGAAAATTACATGTCATTGCTACTTGAATTGCGCAACTACTTCTGAATTATGCAAGTAAAATATTATTGGATCAGGTTATAACTCCTAAATAGCATATTTACTATGAAAATAGAATTCAATATGTGAATCAAATTCAAAAAGCCATATCTAAAGTACTTAGATTAGCTAAATTGTTAATTTAACCAATTGCTATCTAGTTAATAGAGATCAATTAGCTTCATACTTCTTACAAATATATATAAATCCAGATATTCTTTTTTTGACTAAGTTATTATCATGAATGAGTTCAAACATTAAAATTTTGATTTTGGTTTCCCTTGCAACATGTCAGGCAAACAGCAAGTTATTTTCAGACTGGCCTGCCAGTTTAAGTGCTGAAATACCCAAATGGCAACCCTGAATGCCAGAGGCACTGCTGCTGGTATAACAGTTATGGAACTAAAAAGTTCCACCAATAATTATATATGAGTCATAATCACATATAGACACCTAGTGGAATACCAGATGAACATGGCCATAAACCCTGAGGGGTATTGAAATGCCAGTGGAAAGGGCAGTTTAGTTTTTACCATAAACAACTAAAATTGGGGAAGGGATTTTTTATTGGAAAGATAAGGAAGAAAATTGACCACCAATTGACTCAGTACAAGGCAACTGATTAAATAGTGTTCAATTATGAGGAGTCCAAGCAGGGATTGGGTCTCTCAAATTCTTCTAACCTGGTGAATTTTTGGGGGAATGGGACAAATAATCTCAATCAGAACTGATATCAAAGGATTTGGTGGCAGGCCAAGTTGCTGTCAGTTTGACCTTGAATGCCTGAACCAAAGCTCAACTGCATTTCCATTGGTTAGTATGATGGTATCTGGCCCAATGAGCCATGGGAATTCCCCAAGGCCACCCCACATAGAGGTGGTCCTAATTGGTTGGAAACAGGTTTGGGATGCCCAACCCACCTATATCCAGTTGCTGGGCTGTTCATTCAGTCAAATGAGTTTCATCAGCTGCAACTCCCATTTTACTGGATAAGGGTTTCAAACTGTCAGCAATGATTTCTGAAGATACCATCTGCACATTGGGGATCATCCCAACAATTTTGAGAGGGGGTTGGCATCAGCAATCATATTAGTGACTGAGTTGAAACTGTCCACAATTCTGGCTGATAATTCAATATCTGTCCCTTTTTGAGTATGCATCTCCCAATCAGCAGGCTTAAATCCTATCAGTTTCAGAATCTTCAACTTTGATTCAGTGATATTGGTGCAGATTTCTTTAATCTGATAGACAAGTTCAGCCAAGGTAAGCGAGGGTACAGGGGGAGGAATCCAAAGAGGGAAGGATGTTACCCAGCGCTCATCTACCAAGCGGGCAAGGTCACCCTGGGTAATGAGGGGTACAGCCACCCTCTTTGGACCCTTTTTATTTGGGAATGGGAAGATTGCCCAATCCATGCAAGGGGACATTCCCCTGGACTTATACAACACCTAGCACATTCTAATAATAAGCTATATTCATCTTATACCTTATACATAAACCATCTCTGAAATTAGATTTTAATCAATTACTAAAGCAAAATGATCAAATAGTCTAGCTCACACAAAATGGACATATTTATCAATAAAACATATTTCTAGCCAATAAATATGAAACAGCTACATTTAATATGACAATTAAACTTATACTTGCTACAAATAAATCGTTGAGTAGACTTCAATCCAAGGTAAAAAGTAACCCCAAATCCTGCCACACTAAGCACAACTATATCAGAAAACTGCTTGCTCAGCTCAGAGCTTTAGACATGCATCCATGGCAAAATTATAACTTCACAGTTCATCTTTTCTAAAATCATTTTGTTGCTTCCAGTACGCCTGCCACAATTTGAACCAAGGCACGCCCCCAACAATACCTTGATTTGAGCAGCAGCAAGCTAGTTGAGGGGCACTAATGACAACCAAAGTTGACCTTTTAATGTTCAATCATTGTACAAAATTGATATATCACAAGCTGTTTTAGAAAGAATAATTCGAGTAAAGCTAAATGTTCCTTACAGCAGCGGATCTGGTGCCTTTAGACACAATTTTACAGAAAAGTGCGTTGGTATGGCTGTGTAAAAACTTGTCATCTGTTGCGATGCACCTCTGTGTACAAATATTAAAATTATAAATATAAAACCTTACTTTACCTTTTTCTGAGTCCATTTGTCTCTCATAACCTAGCAAATAGTAAAGGCACATCATAGTAGATAAGGCAATATTTTTTATAAAATAAACGGAAGCTGATCGTCATACAAGCTAAGATTAGGTTTAAGCAGCGATAGTTGGATTCTAGCCCAAAACGCGTTTCCAGCTTAAAAGAAGACATATGTCATTAGAAATAAACGAAGAGGTTTTTTTGGATAACGAGGAGAGAGCATACTTCCCCGAGTGTACCAGTTGGTGCTCGCATGGTAAAGAGGTAACGGGGATGCATAGGAACTTGCGTGCCATTTTAGATAACTGGGGGAAAGAGTGGGTAGACTGGCGCCAGTAGTCCCACACTGGAGAGTCATTGACGAAGGAGGGTGAAATGACAGGCTCTTGAATGTACCGCCTGAAGTCATCTGAAGATTGAACTGGCTCCATCTCAAAAATATTGTCGAAATTGGAGGGTGGAAAGTATGTCATTTGGGAAACTTCCTCAGAAACTTTGCTGTTCTTCTCCCAGTAGCTAGTAACTATACTAATAAAGCGATCGCGGTCTTCAGTAGAGTAGCTCGGAGGTTTCCAAAAGCTGTACTTCAGCCTTGGGTCCATAGCAGATGCGATGGGATAAATTGGGGTGCTAGCAGACTTGGCAAAGTAATTCTTGAAGGAATGGAGCACACAGAAATATGCCTGCTGAAAGAACGGCTGTTTGTGAGGTGCAATCGAAGCGAAGTACATCAACAGCTTATCAAACATGACCACCACCCGGTTGACGGTAGGATACCTGCAGGATTAGAAGCCAACCTTGTACAACACATACCTGGAGCCAGACACACGGATAGAAAAGGCATGGAATGGGCCTAAAAAATTCTTTAATTCCTCCAGGAACTCAGCATCTTCATTTGTAATTGCAAACTTGCTAAGCTCACTGCTGTAGCACGCGTCATTGTAGGCCAGATGCACGTCTATCAGGGTTTCAACCATCGCATAGGTGGTGTCCCACTGGTTAGAGACATCCAAAACCAGTTCCCTGCACTTGAGGTTGTTTTTAAGGAAGTAAGCCTGGAAGTGAGTGAGCAGGTCAACAGAGCCCCTAATGGTTATAAATTTGGAATCCCATGCTTACTTGATCGCGCTAATGCCCATCCTCAACTTGTCTAGGCGGTCACTAATGGACAGCTGCTTATATTGGGATCCATTGGGATCAGTTTGGGGTGAGCCAAGCCCAACCTGGAGGACGCTGTTGACTGTGCTGTTGATGATGAACCCTAGGCATGGAACGTGGTGCTCAATACAATTAAACTTGATGTTCTTGGCTATACATAACTTGGCGAATTCTTGAACCACAAGGCAAACATCAGGCCCATAGTCGCTTGTGATTGTGTGAAGAACCAGACCCATCTCAAGTTCCTCCACCACGCTAAACAATTGGTGGGCAAGCTCCACACAGGTTTTGCTTGCTAAATCAAGAATTGCGACCATCAGTTCTTTCATTTCCCAGTCATTGTCAATAAAGTGAGCTGTCACAACAATCTGGTTGTGGCCCCTTTCGTTACACCATCGGCCAAGTGTCAAAGAAACCCCAATCTGCCGACGAAACATGTCCTTGACCTTTGCTTTGTAAAGCTGAATCTGAATACTAGCATCTTCCGTCGCATCTCCAGGTATAACCGAAACTTTGTGCAAATTTGATGGATACGAGGCCCCAATAATTTGCAGCAGTCGTGAATCTTGAAGTATGTTGAGGGGGATTTTGCTCTCCTCAAGATTTTCCAACGGGACACAAGCACTCTTAGGTTTGGCAGTTAATAATTGCTTAGAGGGTGCAGCTTGTTTTGAATACGGCTGAACTCCCGAGACTGGTCCTAGGTGGCGAGGGGAATTTGCTTTTTGGGACTGAGGTGCGAGAGTAGTTATTGCGGGGATCGCTGAAGTTACTAATATAGCTGTGGAATCGATAGGCGCATAAATATTATGTTTCTTTTTAAGGTGATTCCGCACGCTGGAAGTAGAACCGTTTACTGATCTATATAATTTGCCACAGCCTTGAACCGCACAGCGGATCATCGACCCAAAATCGGCCATGACTTTCACCCCATACCCTTGTGTGAATATCCAATTCTGCTTCAAGCGTGGTGTGCTTACAGGTACCGACTCGAAAGCTTCTTTTCCGGAGGAGATGGGTTTGTTGATATTGAAAGAAAGGGCGGAAGGACTGTCCCTGTGGGAGGAATTGGGGTTGGCGTTTTCTTTAAAATCTTTCTGGACATCAAGGTTGAATAATTCGGTGGCGTTGTTCAAGCTCTCGCCGTTAGCGTTAGAAGCAGCGTTTAGAGGCTTATAAGCCATAGATTCGTTCATCATTGGCCACCGCGTTATCTATGCAAAGTAAATAAATTTAATACGCTGCCTATTTGGCTCAAAATGCTGTAAGTTAGAAAAGCAAAAAGAACATTGTGGGGCGAGATGAAGGGCAGAACACGCGACTTTATAAAAAACCAATTCGATAAATCAATAAGCATTCTTACATAAAAGCTTTCGCTTTAAAGGATGGTTTCTGAACAAAAGCGCCCCAAAAAATTCACTTGCTATAGACCAAATACAGGCTAAAAAAGGAAGAGCTTTTCAATGAATGGTTTGAAGAGTTAAACTTCATAGTATTTCTGTGAACAAAATTTAAAAATAATTAATAACTAGCTTAAAATTGCTTTTCAAGCGATTGTAAGGACAAAATAAAATGCTGAGCCAACGAAGTGTAAAGGGAATATTAGAAACTGTCGTACTTGCGTTTACTGGGATCCGCTTTGGACAAAAAGACGTTAAGTTCTTGAGTTGAGTCTAGTTTAACTTAATCAAGTTCGATTTAAGCGCCATTAACTTACTCTCCGCTCCGCTCGATTCCTAATCGTCCGTCACTTTTAATTTAATGGCTGCTTTATTTTATACTAATCGTTTTACCCTGCGTTGCTTAAATTTATAATTAATCCAGAAGCTTTTAATCGATTTTAGCTTCTAAATTATAGACTAGTGGAATACCCGTGCTTCGCTACGGTGTTTATAACATATCAGATAATTCTAAATTAATTGTTTTTATATTGGTAGATAGCCATCAATAAGTTCAGAAACCATTAAACCTATTAAATATTCTAACCTCCAACCACTTAGCCAAAATCAATTAAGCCTGCCAAATTAACTAAACCATTAATCAATTAACTGAAACTATTGAGCCAATCGAATCAGCCAAAAGAGAGCTACTACTCAGCAAAAACCAATTGTTGAATTTACAAAACGGCAAAGGCTACCAACCACTTATATGCTTTATTTTACTCGAGGTGGCTAACCTGGGGACGATACCGCACCGATTAAGTGAAATCGAATGAATGGGAAAGGAGGATAAAATCCGGAAAACCTCAACGCGCGGCGTATGATAGGCCAGGAACTCCATGGACCGCCTTTGCTATTCGCTATCTCGGTTCGGGGCTACCAACCACTTATAAAAACCTATGAAATTATTGAATTAAATGAATATAAAAATGCTCAGCCAAATTGCTATATAATTATGATTCAAAAAATATAAGTTTTAGATCATATCTAGAACTTATATTAAAATTCACATGATTTTAGTAAAAAAGTAGTATATTCCTATCCCAAACTTTTTTAAGTACTTGTACAAAGTTTAGTGATTTTTGATTTATTTATTCATGATATAATACAACCTATATAAATAAATAAACAGAAGGATATTTTTGTAAAGAAAAGTTTAGGCTAATTCTTGTTGATACCCAGTTTAGCATAGATTTGTTTAAAGGTTTAAAGTTTACCAGATCCTAATCGATTCTTTTTTATATTGGTAGATGGCTACTGATAAAATTAAGAAATCAATTTATATTGATTAAATATAAAATTATCAACCACTCAGCCAAAACCAATTAAACTTATCGAATTAACTAAAAATCAACCATTTACCTGAAACCATTGAGCCCATTGAATCAATCAAATTCCACCAACCACCCAGCCATAACCAATTAACTTATAGAATCAACTAATTGCTAACTGCTTGCTAAAACCATCAAGCTATTAATCAACCCGAAACCACCAGCCGGTTTGCAAAACCAAACTACGAATCAACCGAATATCATATTGCTCAGCTGTAACAAAATATCGATTTTCAATAAAAACATATAAAATTTTTACTTGTTACATATAAAACTTTTTGTTTTATTATAAAAATTAAAAATCCGGCTTCGAGGTGCACAGACCCCCTCCCATCCACCTATATACAAAGTTTCAAGACTCTGATGCCGTAGTTTTGGCTGGGCATCACACATATATATATTTAATTATTCGAGGTGGGTCGACCTTGGGACAAATATATCACACTGAGAATGTTTTCTAGCCAGTACAGGTTTCGAACTCAAAACCTGCACTAGGGGTGGAAGCAGTTTTACCCACTTGGCTAACCACCCTTACACATATATATACTTGCTTTTATTATAGATGACCGTTGATAAATTTAGGGAAAATGAACCTATAGATATCAGAGCAATTGAATAACTACTAACCGATAGCCAAACAATATATCTATTTGAGTTAGGAAGGGCATAGGACTAACTGCCAAAAACCAAAATGATATATCGAGTCCTAATAAACTTAACTTATATATTACTAGCTTAAATACCCAGTAGTATTGCTTGGGCTTTTTATATAGCCTATATATCTTATCTCTTTATAAAAGTAGATTATAATTATATTAATTTTTTATAAATGAGAGCTCTAAAAGAAATAAACTTTTAAAATTTACTTTTTATACTCTGTAAGTCTAGATTGTCAATTCAGGCTTTGTCTGGATCTAACATTGCCTTGATATTTTGTAGATATAAGGCAAGTTGGGAATTCTTTAACTCCATATCACTAATTCAATAATGATAAGAGGGTTTGGAGGAAATTATGTTTGTCCTAGCCAATACAGGTTTGAACCTGAGTTGAATAAAACCTGCACTAGAGTGGAAGCAGGAATTACCCTGCCAGGCTAACCACCCTTAGGCAAGTTGGGAATTGACCATAATATGCCCAAATAAAAGCAAAATTAGTTAGCATCAATCCTTAATAAACTTGAAACCAATTAGCATTAGTTGGAAATAATCCCCAAAAGTTTAAAAGTCAATTGAACAATTATAGGAATTGCTGCCATATGGAAATGATATATCAAACCTTAAAATTCACAATCAGATTAAGATCAAACCCAGTAATAAATCCCAAAGTATCAGAATACTTATCACAGCTCTGATTGTATGGCTATTAGTTGTGGGTACTGCAAAGCTTCCAGAGAAAAATGCAGCAACTGATCCTATATAAATTAGTATAATTTTATAGAGGTTTTCTTGCAAATCAAATCAACCAAAGCTTTGACCTGCAGGTGAAGAAATATATAAGAAATTCTGTTAAGGCCTACCTAACATTTTCAGATGTCATCTGCTGAGGCAGGTGAATGAAATAAATTTCCACTTGTGACCCCCCATCCCCAACCACAATATCAAAAACAAGGAATTCCTAAAATACTATCACCAACATATCATTCTCTAAATATATAAAATCTAAAATTGAGATTTGTATTTGGATTTAAAATGGATCTTTGACCCCACACCGGTCAGTGGGTATATAAGAGCTCACACTTCCCAGTATTTCCTTACAATTATTAACTCTTATTAAACTGTATAAAATTTCATTGACTTTTGCTGTTTATAATACTTTTATTTAACTTTCAAATACCTTTAACTAGTACTTAATAAAACACATTCACTGAATGACATCTGAAACCTTTAAGTCTGATAGGTTCAATCTAATTGTGCAAGTGGTGAGAATTGGCAAATATTTGTTCCTAATATAAGAAAAATACATTTAGCTGTTAAAAGCTATGATCATTTAGGTATATTGGTCTAATAGTTGAATTGATTAGCATTCTAAATATGATATAAAGTTGATTAATAGTAAATATAAGCGCTAGGTGTAGCTGTGTATTTCTGTAACCACAAGCTAAGGATAGAGTAAAATACCATTACAGGTTTGAAACCTATAATGGCTAGGAAAAACAATGTTTCCTCAATCACTCTTGCATTATTCAATTAATATGAAGCTAAAAGAGATTTAGGTGGTTATCTGAGTAGTTCCTGCTACTGATAAATCTTTAAAAGGATATCTATATCTATATATATCTATTAGAAAATATATACTATAGTGCTTTCCTAAAAATAATTTGATATATTTCTATATACTATAAGATATAATTCGATTATTATAATGAGCAAAAAATATATTCATTGAAAGGGAGGATACCCCAGTGGTAGAGTATGGACCCTCTACCACTGCCTCCCAAGTTCAATCCCGGTAATGGACTTTGGGTAGGGGACGATTTTGACTGTGTTGGTTTTGCGCACCAATGCCCCAAACTGAGATAGCAAATAGCAAAGGCGGTCCATGGAGTTCCTGGCCTATCATACACCATGCATGGAGGTTTTCCGGGTTTTATCCTCCTTTCCCATTTTCTTCACTTCCCTAACCGGTGCGGTATCATCCCCAGGTCAGCCCACCTTAAATAAAATTTAAAATTTAAAAAATATATTCATTGATAAATCAGGACACTTCTATTTATGTTATCATGACAATGATTTATAATGACCCTAAAACAAATAATTCTACCTATCCTTTTAAAAATTAACTAGAAAAGTTATGTATAGGTGGTGGTGAAAAAAGTGCACCAATTGTTTCAAAAATTGGTCAGCAGAAATGATATTAGAAACTTGTTTCATCCTGCAACTTCTCTTTATAATTATTAAGATTTTCAGATCTTATATATAGCTTCTCTTTGTCTCATTATGATTAAAAAATTTTCCTACATTAGTTCTCTTATTACATAAAATGTTTGTGCTAAGGTTGGTTAAAAATAGTTCAGTAGTTTAGAAGATATGGGACATACCCATATAAACACATATACAGTAGTGATATTCTTATATTAAGATCTAGAAATTAATAATTGTTTTAAACCAGTCCAATTGTCATGAAAATTATCTATTTGCCAATGCTTTATGATATATAATATGTAAAGTATGGTAATTACCTGTTCTTGGCTGCAGCATATGAGCAATTCTTAGCTGGCATCAGAGGAAAATATGATTAATTTCATTGTCTAAGTTCAGATAGCAAATGTAAAGAAAGCTATGAGTGAAATTAAAGTATTGGAAAATTAGACTTTATTAAACTGGAAAGCATGTTTTATAATTGAGCCTTACAAAGATTTCAGAGATATAAAATGATTCAGATTTTTAATTTTTTAAGATAAAAATAAATAACTGTCATAGTATTAAATTGATACAAGCCCTAAGATTACACAGCTAATATCATAGCTAATACCATAATCCCTGATATAGAGTATCCTAAAAGAAGGTCTGGAGACCTACTCAAGAATTTACTAACCCCCTTAAGACTTTTAATGACCACTCCCAGGTAATAAACAAGAAATAAGTAATCTCTTCCAAATAATGCATCTCTCCAAAATAAACCTATAATTGATAAAAAGGGCCAAATTTTAGTAAATTTTCAGAATTTTTAAATACAAAGTTGAAGATATAGTTGAAATTAGGTATTGTTAGATGAAACTGCTTAGCAAAGATTTTACAGCTAATATTTGATTTTGGGACCTAATCCATCCACTTTAATCCCCAACTTAATATTAGAAGATTTGAAAACTTAATTGTTACTTTTAACATATACTAAGATAGTTAATATTTAAAGATTTTATATGTTACTATAGTATTATTTGCATGAGCTTACAATATTGAAAACCACCAGAATTACTGAGCCTACCAGTGAGTTTATACCATGATCTGGAGCTTGCCTGCCAGTGTAGAAACAGAAAAAAATGAACTCCTTAATATTTCACTGACTCTGCAATCTCACTATCAACTTATAATTTTTAAAAGCTTTGTCAACCTTTCTAAACTTTAGTGGCTGCTTACCCTCTTATTCTGGACCTAAATCGTTATTATTATATATAACAAGCTATATTAAAAATACATAAAGACTACCTAAGATACTGGCACTTTTTATCTCTAAATGCCTTGGAATTTTCTGTCTTTGTGCCATGAGACGTAACAGTGAAGACATCCTATAGTCTAGTCCTTGGCAGGTAAAAACTTTGACACCAAATAAAGTCTTTCTTTCTTATAATTAAATTTATATAAAATTCAAGAAAACTTTTTTTAGATATTTAAGATTAGTACCTATAAACCTCATTTAGAACTAAATGATACTTTTTTACACTGGTTTTACTTAAAGGTGCAAAGCAATAGCAGTTAGGTAACTAAAAATTTCATGGTTATAATCATGAACTTTATAATTTTTTGATTTTATAAAATTTTCTATCTTGACTCATATTTCTTTTTCTAAATATACTAGCTAAAGGTAAGTTTTTAATAATTTTATAATAATCCTATCCCCTACTATTATAGTTTATTCCAAATTATATTATATAATAATTTGAATGTTTAAGATCTGACAAGGCAATCTTCTGAAGGTGTAGTAGCTTATGTCATAAGATAATTATTACAAAGGTATAATAGTTTACTTTTTCAATGGGTGGTATATCTATTATCAGGGGGTAGATAATATAGCTATAACTTGTTTAAGGCCATCAGATAATTTACTACAGTCCATTTTTCAATAAGTAATTACAAGAAAAAGTTTCATAAAGACAGATATATTTTAATTAGACTGTAATCCTAATATGATATCTAGAGCTGTATTTGCAGCTGCTTAATAATAAAATTATGATGAAAAGCTATAAATATCTGGTAGGAATATATATTTTAAAAAAACATATTGTGGCATATTCAAACTACTATGTTATAAAAATAACACATAATCCTTTTTATTTTGACAGTAAAGTTCATGGAAGTTTCTGTTATAGTAGACTCATATAGACTCTTAATAAGGACTTTCAAAGTTTTTAACTATAAAGATAATACTAAAGACTAATGAAGGTCCTTTTATATTCAGTTTCATGAATTGTTATTTTTAAGCAAATATTAAGAAGTAAGAATTACCACTGTTAGATTATACAAAGCTATTTTCTTATAGTTATACTTTAGCTCAATAATGTACAGTAAAATAGAGGTATGGTGTAGGTTTATATTTGCCCTGATATTGTTAGAGCATAAAAATCTTTATATAATGACAAAAGGATATAGATACTACCAAATAATAGTTTTCTTGTATTTAAACTAAGTACTTCTAATTCTTTGAATTATTGTGCCTATAAAAAACACAATAGATGGTGAGATATATTATTCAAAATTCTTTTTCTAAGTATGTAACAGAGCTTTATATCTTATCATTAATAATCTAATGGGTTTTTAAAAATGGTAATAATATACTTTGATAAATCTGTATTATCATCTGATAACTAACTTGTATAGTAGATCCCAAATATATTAAAGAGCCATAAAAAGTATTAAGCAGTTAAAATCTCTTTATACAGGTTTAAGTTTTCTTGTATCAGCATGTGCATTTCTTAGGCTACAGGAATTTATAGGCCACTTTAAAATTTTTATACATATTGACATACCAAATGCATCTCAAAGTAACCAATTTTTAATTTAATCATACCTTAAGGAGCTCTGATAAAACAATTTAGGTCCTTAATACTTTACTATCTATTTTGTTATGAAAACTAGCATTCATGGTGTTAATAAATTAGGATTACTAAAGGTATTCATAAACCCAAAAATTTCAATGGATTGTATTACAGTTTGTTACATATTATAAGCTAAACAAAATGAGTTTATTTTGCATTATAAATCATCTATTAATATTTTCAACATTTATTTGTTTTTTTCCATTTTTTTTGTGTGGAAGCAAGATGAAGCATTATAGCGCTTTATTTTATTAATATTAGCATTTTAATGTAGATTTAATTAACAAGTTTTGGCTCATGTACAAAGTAATGGGTATATAAGCATCATACTTATCCCCTAAGTCTTATTTTTAAAATTCCACCAATAACTGAATTTGCATGCTCACTTTTCATAAATTTTACTGTAATTATTTAATTTTAAAAGATAACCACTATATAGAGAACTAATAACTTCTAAAAAATGGAAGCTTTTTACCTATGAATACATTGGAACTTTTCTAAGTTATCTCTAACTGGTAAGTATTGTGAAATACAAAATTTCTTTTTGCCTGAAGTATTTTTGGTCAAGAACCTTAATCTGTGTGCATAGGTAATGGTTAAACTTTTTTCATTTAGATTGTTAGTATCATTTTACAACTAAATATTCCATCCACTCCCCAATTTGATATTCAAACCAGCTTGATATAATAAAATTAAGTTATGATCAGTTAATTAATTTTATAATTTAAAGATATGTAATTAAAAAAACAAATGTACACCTAGTATTTATCTTGAACAGCTATTACTCATTGTAATCCTTCTACAAAAGAATCCTCTTCTAAAATATGAAGTAGACATATAACTTTTTATAAAGAAAAGCCAATTAGATTTCTTTCTCTAATGCCATAAATAATCTCATGTAGACTTAACTAAATAAAGAGAAATTTTCTACCTAATCATAACACTTTGTATATTATCTTTTATAATATATCTACATAATGTCATTTTAGAGCTATTATTATATTCATGTTCAACTTTAGTATGAATACCTGAAAAAATATATTGTGGCATCTTTACAAATGATTAAAAAATTATAAAAAAACCAATTTTTAATATGCAAAAATTAATTTAACTGTTTGAGAACTTTATCTATCATAAATTTAGAAAATAAGCTTCACAAAGCCTAAGATTTTTCTTAATTTACCAAGCAATGCAAATGGCTTCTCTAATACATATGCACAAAAATACAACTGTTTCTATGTATAAATTCTACTAAGCAGATGTTATATGTTGATTTTATGCAATATATATGACTAAAACCTTGCTGTTAAATGTACATGGCATAGTTACAACATGATTATTTAAAAATCAACTACTATGATAAAATTAAAAAGTTAAATATGCTTAATGTATAAGAGATTTAAGTGACTTAATGTTTTAATAATCATCAAGCTAAGCTTGATGCCTAATTTACAATCAGTTAATAGTTTTTCATTAACTTATTTTTAAATTAATAAAGCAATCCTGACTATGAGACACAAATAAGGAGAATTTTATAATATAGTATAAAAGCAAATCTATAAAAATGTACTTTAAGACCTTTCTCATCTCTCATCTCAAATCAAAATATATGTCAACAAATACTAATGGTACCATATTATGAATATTTTTATACTTAAGAATTAAAGTCTTAATTGATGAATTCACAAATCTTACCAGTAATGATGCTTAACTATATTTGCTCATATAAGTCATAAAGTTTTGCAACCTAATTTTAGATGTGATAGATATCATTTTCAGCAAAAGGTTCCCTAAAAAGTATGGACATAATTTCCACTGCCTCTATAAGTTTTACCAAGTAGATGAAGTTTGGGTAGGAAGTTTTATGACTGCGTTGGCATTGCACATCAATGCCCTGAAACAAATATTAAATAGAAAGGTGGTCCATGGAGTTTCTGGCCTATAGAACGTTGTTTGTGGAGGCTTACTGTAAGGAGCCCAGCCACACCTTTAAAATTAGATTGGACAATTTACCACTTTTGATAAAAAAGGAGAACAGACCCTGAGCTTTTCCATCAGAAAAGGTAGAAGATCTAGGACACCCCTTTAGAAAATTGGTTTCTGCTTCCCACATTTCAATTTTGAAATAAGCCAAAAAGTTGGAAAGAGTGATCTTGCTGAAGATCAATTTGGCCAAAGTTTATGGTGAAAAAATCAAGAAAATATACAGCAAAAATTGAGTACAATTGGGCAATTCAAAACCAAAATTCTGATAGAACTGCAAATACTAAGGTAGATTCAGTGTAAGCCTTTCATGATTGGAAAATTCCATATTCTGACTGCCATATAATTAATAATCTTCTAGTGCACTGGCAAAGCGCCAAAGCAGCTTAACTTTGAGTAGGGAGAAGTTAGGGGCACTGAAAGCGCCAAATATTGCCTACTACTAGTTGGTTATTAAAGTCCTCTATTGTGGTTGTTCAACCCAACCACACAAAAGATCCTCAAAACCAAACACCCAAAAAACACAGGTATGCAAGGTATGCTAATCCTGAAACAACCTTTATTTTTATTCTGGATATAAAAAGGGCCCGACAATCAGAGCTTGTCTGGGGAGCAACTGACAATGCTTCCAGGAGGGAAAACTAGGTTTATAATTCCAAAGTGAGCTTCAGAATTGGTGAGCATGCCTTATAAAGGCTCCCCTTTGGGGGCCTCATTCAAATCATTGATTAGGCTCATACAAGCCTAATCTACAATTTTGGCAAGGCACAATCCAGTACCCAAAACTGACTGAACCAAAAGCCTTTTTAAACGATTTGACTCAGATTTAGAAAATCTGAATTTGAGTCAAAAATGCAACAATTGAGATAAACTTGATTGTTAGATTACACCCCACTAGAGAAGGGACCCTCCCTGAAGAGGGACCCCACAGCGAAGGTGCCACAATGAGGGCTTCCTGGGGCAAGTTACCTTGAGTCCCAGGAAAATTAGCCCAGAGAAACTCTGAGCCCCTTGAGGGAAAAGACAAATGGCAAGGGTAAATCAGGGATGGGTTGCCAGAATCAGCCCACCTGGCCTGAGGATGCACGCCCAGCACTTGGCTGTGTTGCGCACCCCCTCCCAGATTCCTGTTGGTGATGGTCTTCCCATCCCAACCAAGAAGGGGCTTTCTCCAACAGAAGTGTGAGAGGAGTTCACAGCTCAGCACAGCTGGATGGCCATCCCCTTTCTGGGTGGACCATCCATTGGTGAGGGAACCCTTCTGGGATAGGTCCCCTTGGTTCAACAAAACCCCTGGTGAGCGGGAGGCCCCACCAGGATTTTCAACTGATGATCACTTTGGGTCCAGGGTTGGCCATCAGTCACCAGCTCCCACTGGTGCTGGTTTCTCAACAACTGGGACCAAATGAACACTGAGGTCGCTGAACTGTGGATCAGAGGCATGCAGAACACATTAACTTTGGAATTATACCACAATCAGTTAATTCCAGTTTCTGACTGCCATATAATTAATGATTCTTTGGCGCACTGACAAGCACAAAAACAGCCTAACTTTGAGTAGGGAGAGGTTTGGGGCACTAACAGCGCCAAACATTGCCTACTACTAGTTGGTTATGCAAAGTCCTCTATTGTGGTTGGTCTGACCCAACCAAACAAAAGCTCCTCAAACCTGGACACTTAAAAAGACCAACAGGTAAGCGAGGTATGCTAACCCTGAAACAACCTTTATTTTTATTCTGGATATAAAAAGGGCCTGCCAACCAGAGCTTGTCTGGGGAGAAACTGACAATGCTTCCAGGAGGAATAACTAGGTTTAGAATTCCAAAGTGAACTTCAGTTTTGGTGGGCATGCCTTATAAAGGCTGCTCTTTGGGGCCTCACCCAAATCATTAATTAGGCTCATACAAGCCTCATCTACAATTTGGGCAAGGCGCAATCCAATGTTCAGAATGACTGAACCAAAAGCTTTTTAAACAATTTGACTCAGATTCAGAAAATCTGAATTTGAGTTAAAATGCAACAATTGAGATGAACTCAATTGTTACAAAGCCCCGCAGATGATAGGTAAAATCTTATTAGGAAATTTATGAGCAACACAAGTGTCACTATTCTGATATGCTGGATGATAAGCCCTAAGTCATTACGGAAGAATGGGGTACATCTGCCAAGCCTGATTATGAGTTACAATTATTTTAGTGCCTTAGGATGAGGAGTAATTTGGTTGGAAAAGTATATTGAATCGCCTCTGAATTGGGCGCTAAGGTGATGTTAACAAATGATAAATAATTAGATGTCAACGTATGACAAATATTGAGTGGATCACTCAAACTAGGGTGATCATGTATCTAATAAATAATGAACTCTTCTGGAACTAATGAGAATATGGTGGTATGAATAATATAAGCAAAAGGGTCAGTATCAACTAAGGTTGCTGAGATATCAGCAAGATGAGAAGATAGAAATAGTAAGTTGTTAGTAAGAAAGATATAACAGAGCAGCTAGCATATACTGAAAATATTAAAAGTTAAATAATGAAGCGTTGTCAGAGTAATAGCAACCATTTACTATATTATATTTATTTTATGTGTGTGTTGAGGACTGATGATCTCCATACCATCTGTTCTATTGCTCTTTGGGATTGACTCTGAGCAAAAACCCTTTAATGTATCTCAACAATTCTGCTAAATTTATAACAGTGGTGCTCACTACGGGGGGCCCATTGATCAATAACAAAAAAAATGATAAAAATCTCTCAGTTGCTGGCCATGTTGCATCAGGCTTGCTTTGACAAGGGGTCTTTCTGACACACTGCACAAATTGAATATGTGGAACTCAAGCTTGCCTTAAATGCTAGGCTCAAATGGAAGGAGGAGCTTCTGCAGGAGGTTTGTATTGATAAGCTGCCTCTATTTGATCATGATGGGAATATTCATGGGTCTTCAAGTGATTTGATTTTACAGTAGAAGGAGCTTCAGATCGCATAAAGCAAAATTATTAATATCCACCTTGGATGTCAGAAGCACCAATCAAGGTACTTGTTATCTTCCTAACAGTTCTGTTACATACCAGGAAGTGAGGAAACTGTGCTGCAGTTGTTTGGGGGTTTTGCAAAGATGTAACTGTGGAAGGCTGAGATCTTAACCATTAGGTTTAAACATAATGAGGCCCTCACCACGTTTGCTGTTCAATTTATGACAAAAGCTCACATGTTACTCAGGGCGGGAACTTTATATGAATCTGAAATATGCATAATGATGACCTCCACATTGAAGCCATACCATGACTTTTACAATGTCATGTCTCCATATTTAGAGGATGAAGTACCCCTGCTTAAACTTGTTCAATAATATGCCATTTATCCACTACCTTTCCTCCACCCAATAAAGAGCGGAAATCTACAGAATTTGCTGCTGGCTTTATTATTTGGGGGATTTATCACGCCCTGGTCAGCGTCCACCTAATAAACCCTGGACTTATTATCATTATGTGCCTTGCTCCTAACTGAGTTGCCATCAGCATTTTAACTATTGGGCGGAACCTGGTTACGCCAATCAATTCCAGTCCAACTTTTGGTGTGGCCCATCTTAAAACAATCAAAGATGCAAGACCTATGCGATCAATTGTTTTGATTGCGGTCAATCTGAGCACCTGGCAAGAGGTTTCCCCAATTGTCAGGTCCCATTATCTACCACAGTATCAATAAAATCAGGGAAACGTCAGAGCAGAGTAGAGCCAGGACTCTCTACCTCCACTATTCCGACCCAAAAACATCCTACCTGAACCTATACTCATACATTCAGCGGAAGTCCCCCAGTACAACAATGCATTCCTATATTAGCAGCTGGTCAAAGGGGTGAATGTATTGACCTGGGTGCAAATCAAGGACCCAGCAGAAGATGTACAGCACGAGCAACTGAAGCCTTATTCCTGTCAACAGTTTGAGTAAATTTATACAGATGAGCCAGATCCATCCGCTGATGTGCCTCTCTTAAAAGGGGTAAACGCTGCCCTATCTGTGGAAACTATCATAAAAGAAAACCCTAAAGTTGGGGAGGGTAATATGAGCTTCCTAGGGAAAAGAGATCCATTAAATGTACACGTTTTAAACAAACAGAATTCATCCTACTCTGAGTGTACATACTGTGACATTGTTGTAGCAAAAACTGTGTCCGCGCTATAATTGATATGGGTGCTCCAGTTAACATAGTGTCCACAAAGTTGGTGCTGAAGTTGGAACTAAAGCCTGACGTGGAACATTGAATGGTGTATGGGACTGTGGGCGCTGAAAGCACGATCTCTAAGGGAGCGTACAGTGCTCTACCATTGTAATTTTAGACATCATCATTGTAGCTCTAGAGGTAGTGTTACAAACAGCAATTATGACATGTTTATTAGTAACCGCTTTCATGTGACACTATGGTGCTGTTGTTGAAATAATGGAGACCTTTGAGAGTTTGGGGAAGCAGATCCCAATCTATTTTATTCCATGGAGTGCCAATGGATTCGGTGCACATGGGACATATCAAACTTGCCTATAGTGACGGTGTGATTCCAGCTTGTTACCATTAACTTAAGAGCAAAACTCAGGCCCTTCCTCATCAAATATACGAATATCAAGGGCTACCACTTAGAGCCGCTAACCTTATTTCTATCCCCTCTGGACACCAAGTAATAATAAACACTGAGTTAGAGGTGGAAGTGTCTGCTGGGCTCTATGGGAGGTCATTGGGCCATATCAGCAGTGTATCTTAAGCACCACGTGGCTCCAGGCATTATACTCCCATGACACGGGGAGATCAAGGTCTTAGTAGTAATCTCCAGAATGAACCAATGCAAATTTTCTTGCACCAAATAGTGGCATATTTACATTTGAACACAGTTGAGAGGTCCTCAGGTTCACAAGTTTGGGGTCGTTGGATGAATTTGGTCTGTCACAGAACTGCAGCTCAGCGTAGTGGCAGTTGTACCATGTGAAAAATTAATGGGTTTATTAGAAGCTCAGAAAGATCAGGCGGAAGTCTTATTTCAAAAATACAAGGAGATCTTTGCTGGTGATGATCATGATTTAGGGTGCGCATTGGAGGTGATCCATTGATTGGACACTGGGGATCATCCTCCCATCAGACCTGGCCAATCTTCCAATCAAGAGCAGCTGAGGAAGTAGTTAAGGGGGAAATCAAAAGCTTTTGGAGAAATAAATGCTCAAATCATCAAAAAGTCCATGGGCTTCACCTGTTCTGATTGTAAAAAAAGGATGGCACTAACCGCGTAGTATTAGATTACCAAAAGCTCAATAGTATCACCAAGCAAGACTCATATCCATTGCTGCGGATTGACAATTCATTGGATCAGTTAGGGGAGCTTGTTACTTTTCAGCAATGGATTTGATATCTGGTTATAGGCAGATCAAGTTGACTGTGGCAGAACAGAAGAAATGCGCCCTAATCACGTCCAAGGGGCTTTTTCAACCGGCTCATGCCCCAAGGACTGTGTAACGCCATGTCTACATTCCAATGGGCGATGGACAATATCCTTTGTGTCTTAAGTTGTATGTGTCCTTGTGTACCTCAACAACATCAATGTATATTCCCAAACGTTTTCTGAGAACCTTAACTTATTTAGAGATGGTATTCCGCCAGCTGTCTGAGGCCAACAACAAGATCAAACCCCAGAAATTTCATTTTTAAACGGATCATCTGGAGTTTTTCAGCTTTGTGGTAGATACAAAGGGGCTTAAACCTCAACCAGCCAAGGTGAAAGCTATTTAGATATGACCCGCCAAGCAGCAAACGCAATGAACAGGTATTTTTGGGGATGGTTTGTTACTACTGATGCTTAATCTACAACTTCAGCTGTATTGTAGGACCACTGTTTGGGTTACTTAAAAGGAATGCTGCGTTCAAATGGACAGAACGTTGCTAATGTTCCTTTGATACACTTTGGATGGCATTAATCAGCACACCGGTGCTACATTATCCAACTTTGTGGGAAAGAGTTTATTGTTCAGATGGATGCGTCACTTTCCGATGTTGGGGCAGTTCTATCACAAAAAAGATGATGAGGGGAAGGAGCATCTGGTTGCATACTGCAGTCATAGCTTGAAGTGACACAAATGCAATTACACCATGACCAAGCAGGAGTGCTTAGGTGATCTACGCATACAAGCAATTCAGGGTATATCTTCATGGGGTAAAGTTTAAAGTTGTAATGGATCATGCATCGTTATGCTGGTTGCAGAACCAAAGAGAGCCTGAGGAACGTCTATCCCGATGAGCTCTTAGGCTGCAGGCTTACGTCTCTAAAATCCTTCACCAACCTGGAGCAAAACACCAAAACGCCGATCACTTATTAATATTACCAACAATTGCCGTTATGGCAAATCTCAACGATGTAATGCTTAATAAAGATGCTCAGCGGGAAATATGATGACAAACCGCCCTAAGTAATCAAGGTAGCAGATGGGATAAGGGCCAATATATTCCTAAAGAATGGTTAATTGTACAAGAGGATAGAGGACGCTACCATGAATATCCTAAGACCTTCTGCACGTCCAAATATTATTATGAGTGCACACTGAGCAGTCAGACATGGTGGAGTATGAAAGACCCTGGAAATGTTGCGACTGCAGTACTACTGGGAAAGAATGCAATTTGACGTGCTCAAAACAATCTCCTTCTGGCCAGTGCCAAAATGGAGAAGCCATTCCGCCAAACGACTTCATACCTTTAGTGAAACCTCACTATGCTTGGCATACAGTTTCTATTGATGTGGTAAGGCCTCTGCTGACAGGGGCAAAATGGTCCAAATATATTCTGGTGGTGATTGACCACTTAACCAGGTGGGTTGAGGCACGGGCAATCTGCAATCTGGGGGTGGTCACTGTGGCTAAGTTTGTGATGGAGTGTATAATCCAATGACATGGTTGTCCTCACTTCATCCATACTGATAATGTAACAAACTTCACCTCACACATTTTAACCAAGCTCATGAGCTTATGGCCATCCACGGGGTTCTAACAACCATTTATCACCTAGAATCCAATGGTATGGTTAAACGGGTCAATGAGTCACTGGTGACTATACTCAAAGCTGGTGACGGATAGACCCTCTGATTGGAGTACCCTCCTTTCCACCGCTGTCCTCACTTACAACATCAGTTATCACTCAGCAACAGGAAAAAAACCCTTCCAGTTATCATATGAGTAGCACCCAGCTCTACCCGCACTGCTCTATGCCTTTGTGGAAGATACCAGCAGAATGAATCCTCAATGCTACTTGACCAACCTAATAAGTATGCTGATAATGCTGCAAAGAAGCGTACTTGTTCATTTTAGCTAAGAAAATTAAGAATCAGGCTGCCAATCAGGTATGGCATAGTAGGATGGCTCAGTTCAAAGATGTTAACATGGTTCAATTCCATGATCACATGGGTTTAGGTGGAAGCACAAATTGACCAGCCTCTATATTAGGCTGTTCAAAATACTTGAGAAAACTGGTGTGGATGCTTATACTATCAAGGATTCTGCAAGCGGTCAAATCATTAACCAAGTGCATGCAAAGCTCCTCTGGGCGTATAAATAATAGGAGCCATATCATCTAGTCAAGGGGGTAATGTCATGATTCTGACATGACTGGATGATAAGCCCTAAGTTGTTATGGCGGAATGGGTATATCTGCCAAGCCTGATTATGAGTTACAATTATTCATGTGCCTTAGGATGAGGCAATATTGGGTTGGAAAGGTATATTGGATCACCTCCATATTGGGTGATAGGGCAATGTCAATAAATGATAAATAATGAGATGTCAACGTATGACAAATATTAAGTTGATTGCTCAAACTAGGGAGATCATGAACTTAATAAATAATGAACTCTGCCTGAACTAATGAGAATATGGCAGAATGAATAGTTTAAGCAAAAGGGTCAGCATTGACCAAGGTTTCTGAGATATCAGAAAGATAAGAAGATTAAAAGAAGGATGTTGTTAGTAAGAAAGGGAGAGCAAAGCAGTGAGAATCCTCTGAAAATATTAAAAGTTAAATAAAGAAGTGTCATTGGAGCAATAGCTCCCATTTATTATAATATTTATTTTATGTGTGTGTTGAGGACTGATGATCTCCATATCATATGTTCTATTGCTCAGTGGCTTGACCCTGCGTGAAAACCCTTCAGTGTATCTCAACAATTACGCTGAAATTATAACAACAAGGATAATGGAACCCCAATAAATAATTAATGCTCAGCAGCATGAACTGCAAAATGGCCACCCACAATGTGCAAACTGCAATATGGAGCAAAGTTCCCAGCATTTTAGAGATTTGTGAATCCTGTTGTAAGAAATATTTTACAATACCCACTCCTCAATTCCCTCAAGCTATAAAAATTCAGCAATCTGCTAATGGTAAAGTGCTGGATTATTTTGTAGAATACTTAATAAAACTTTAATTCCGGCAAATATACTTTTTAGCAATTTTTTAAAAATTTTCAAAGTTTTTAGTCACACCAAAGGAACTACCTTAACCAATGGGTGGGCATTCACTCATTGATATCAGCAATGGTCATGGCTGTCACATTGGTGATTACAGTGTTGCCTCTCTCAGCAAAGAAAACCTCAGGAATCGTCCCTTAGGAGTATTGCACACCCCATATGACTAATAAATATGAATTAAGATTATTAAATTGAGCGGAACAACGAATTGTTCAATCCAATTCTATGCAATTATAAAGAAAATAAAGATTATGATCCCTTGAATGTGCCCATAGGGAGAACCATTGGAATAAAACTGATGAGACAATTGTTACTCCTCTTCACCAGGTTTGCATCCAAATGAGTCAGGCATTTGGTCCAAATGGACACACTATATGAATATAACTGACTCCACCTCACAGACCAGACAGTCAGCCTTTAATGTTTAAATCCTGGTCAAGGTTTCTAATGACACTCAGCCTAGTGGTCATGATGGGAATGATGTTTATCAACAATGTTTTCTGCATATATCTCCCTGCAGATATCATGCTAGAATTTTCAGAATAGCAATGCCATGCAGACTTTGAATGATGTCATAAGTATTGGAGTACCTTCAATGGAAGCCAAGCCTTTCCTTGACATGTCAATAGTATGACATAATAACCAGCCATTTAACACTGCTGTTATGTTGTCAACTCAGGATTTGTTGACTCTAGGTTATTCAACTGTGAAATAAGGTTTATATGGTCTTATGCGTGCCCTCATAACATGTTGGTTATGGGTAGCGTTAATCAGAGCCATCATACAAGTATTGTTAATTAAGCGACACAACTGGTTCCCCCTCCTTGAGTGCACAAGAATGAAACGTAATTGTAATAGGACCTACCTCCTGTGTCAGAAGAGTATCTGTAATTCTCCTGTTCCTAATGAGGTGGTTCAAGATGCACAACCACACCGCCAGAGAACTAGTCATTAGTATGATGGTGAGAATAGCACCACGAAGGGTGCTGGAGCCAATTTACCTTAGGGAAAGGTGTACAATGTGGTATATATTAATTGATAGCAAACAAAAGAAACTTGGGTGGACCCCAGAGAAAAGTACATAACCAAGCGGAGATCTGGGCTGGAGTGCTTGGGTGCCTCAGTCAGGGGGAGACTAGGGCGGCCCAGCAGTGAGCCAGATGTGGTAGTTAAGGTTGGTGCAAATAAAATAGCTTTCGTGGTTAGAGACCTCTCCAAAGAGGTCTGCGCACATGTACGCCCAAGTTACCATCTAAAAAACGTAAACTAACAGAAATTTTATTAATATGAAAATGATCAATGAGGAAAGTTGGTCTCAAGAACAATACTATAAACAAGGGGAGGCGAGTAGTTAATCAGGGAAAATGGTGCAAGACTAAACAAACCAATTGGCGCAACCTACCATTGGCCAGGGTACTGTAGCTTGAGATCAAAAAACTCAAGTTATTGATTGTAGAGCGAGCTGACACAATTTGGAATTATTGAAAGTTGAATGGGTTCTAAACCCCCATTCTCCAAGCAAAAAAACTGAATTATCATTATTAAGAAGATAACTAGTGCGATTTAATGACCCTCTGTAACACAGGGCTGTTCATCATGCACTTCCCCTGGACCAACCTGGGCATATATGGCCTGCACCCAGCGTTTGTCCAAGGTATGCTTTAAGTCAAGGAGATCCTGCAGATTGAATTTTTGGACTTCTGAAATCCATCCTTAACTTGGCAGTTGGTTCTCTCAATGAGGTCATGTAAACATGACATTACCATCGACTCTTTTTTGGGCTTCACCCCCTCCAGGGGCATTTACCAAGGTAAAGTTCCTGTGGGCAGGGGCCAACTTCATGGCAGCATTGGCTTGCTTGGGCTTGAATTCTGCAGCCTCAGGAAAACTCTTGTAAAATAATTTAATTAGATCTTGAGAATGGGCACAGTCACGCGCTGAGAACCAACTGTTCTCCGTTGCATCAAATCCCTTCCAGGTTTAAGATACTCAACTCTACTTCTTGCCTGATGGAAGGCTACTATATCTTCCACTTCCCACTCTGGCGCCCCGACCACGAGATAAGCCTCAGGAGTCGCTGGTGGGGGCCCTCAAACAACGTAAGTTTACTTTCATGGAAGACTAAAAAGATCCAGAATGAGGGGGAAGATCCAACTGGTATGAGGCGTGGCCCACCTTTCTGACAACACGTTAAGTCCCAATCCTCTTTGGTCCCAGTTTTTTTGCATGATTGTTTGTTTGGGATGTTTTTAGCATCCAGCATCACAAGATCTCCTTCCTTGTACGCTGAATCAACTCATTTCTTATCATCAGCGCTCTTCTTACAAGCTTGAATGTCTGCATTTAAACTGGTTTTCACCCCTTTGTACTTTCTTGATTGTCTTTGCAAAGTCCACCACTGCTTTCACCTTGGATCCACAACTGGGCTCCAAGTTGAAGGCGGAGTTGAAGCCACAATTGATGAAAAAAGGGGAACAACCTCTTGATGCATGCTGGGCGTTGTTATAGCTGATTTGGGCCATGGGGAGATGGAAGGCCCAATCTGAATGAACTGCTGCAGTGTAACACCGCAGTAACTGTTCTAGGCACTGGTTCACTCATTCAGTCTTTTCATCTGATTGGGGTTAATAGGCCGTTGAACAGCAGGTGCGAATCTGAAGAGTCTTACACAACTTTTTAAAAAGATAGAGGTTAACTGGGGCCCCTGATCACTAACTATCTCTTGGGGACCCCATGAAGAGAAAACACGTGTGACACGAAGAGTCTAGCCATATCTTCTAAAATTACTGTGGTTATACAAGGGATAAAGTGGGCAAAATTCGTAAAAGGGTCCATCACTAACATGATGGCGTTGTAGCCTTCAGAAGCAGGTAACTTCACAATAAAATCCACTAATAAGGAAGTCCAAGGCCCTTCAGCCTTTTGAACTGGGACCAACAACCCCACTAATGGCTGGCGATTCAGTTTCAATTGGTTGCATACCAGCAATCTTTTACAATAACTGCAATCTGCGCGGCTAATCCTTTACAATCGTATTTGCAGCGGATAAGCTCAAGAGCCTTTGATTTTTCAGGGTTGGCCAACGGTGATCCCATCATGATAATCCCAGATAATTTCCAGGCGAAGGAGTCCTGAGGGAACCCAAAGGCGTCCCTGAAACCATATTCATATCTTACTTTAATGTGGTATCCTATGGAGAATTCTTCTATATTAAACTTGCTCTTGGTGAGGACAATAGTATAATAAGCTGACAACGGCTGTGAAAGGACTAGCTTTTTTAACATTCCATATTCCTCTGCATTTTCCAGAGGAGAAAGTGCTGATCCGTGGGCCAAGGGATAGGAAAGTTGAGACACAATCTTACCCATCGGAATCACCAAGTGGGTGTTGTGTACTTCTACCTCCTTAGGATTGGGAGCTAGTGCAGGGTTGCGGCTCAAAGTGCCCACAAAACCATTCTTATTGCCCTTTTTAACCTCATAGGAAAATGAAAATTGTACCAGGGCTCATTCCAGAGGGTCTGCCGTGGGGTCAAGCCATGAGGTGCACAGTAGTACAACAAGGCACAGTGTTCAGTACATATGAAGAAGGGTTGGGATGAGCCATGCAAGTGATGACGCCAATAAGTAAGCGCCTCAACCACTGCTAATCAATATTTATCATAAATGGCGTAGTTTAACTCAGGCAGAGACATCTTCCTGGAAAAATATCCTATTAGATGCTCTATTCCATCTTTGCCTACTTGTAATAGGACCGCCACTATGGTGAAATTGGAGGCATCATAAGCCACAATAAACTCTTTCTTGAGGCTGACATGGGTAAATGACAAATGTGAACAACAGGACGCACTTTACTTCTGGGAAGACATATTGCAAAGTTGGGGACCACTAAAGCATTTTTGTCCCACTCACCTTATACAAGGGAGCCGCCACTTCAGAAAGATTTGGTGTAAATTCTTAAGTAACGTACACGCCCCCAAAAACTCCTCAATTCCTTAAATAAAGTTGGGGTTGGCCACTCATGAATTGCTTTCTCCTTGTTTGGAGTTATCATTTGGCCTTGTTCAAAAATGACGTTGCCCAAGAAGGTAACCTGGGACTTAAAGAACTAAACCTTACTGATTTTCAGCGTAAGGTTGGATGCCCTCAAACTCTCCACCACTTGCTGCAAGTGTATAGCATGGTACTCTTGATTGGGGAAAAACACTAGGATATCATCCCTATAAGCTACCGCGCACACACCCAGTGGGTTTCTTAAAAACGCATCTATACAACATTGAATGATAGCTGGGGTATTTTTCAGCTCAAAGGTCATGACTCAAAACTGAAAAATTCCTTTTTGGGTGCGGAACGCGGTTAGTTACTCCTGGGCTTTCTTAATCCAGATATGATTAAACGCATTTAAGAAACCCAGTTTAGAGAAGACTTTCACTTAAACCATATATCAAGCAATCTGAGAATACAATGGGATAGGATGCAAGTCTGTTAAATTTGATGTTGTTAGGATTTCCCATAGTCTACATATGAGCGTAAGGTACCATTGGCCTTCTCTACAAAGAGAAGTGGAGAGCATACCATGGAGGTAAGCTGAAATATCACGCTTTTAGATAACTGCTCATTAAACCACATATTTAAGGCCGCTTCCTCCCGTACAGTTAAAGGGTAAATGGGAGAAGATATACGCACCAGATCAATGGTGAGCTTAAACTTGCAATCAAACTCTGAATGAGCTGGTAGTACATTGGCTGAGGCCGCATCAAATGAAGCTTCCAGTTCCTCCAAATAGGAAGGTAAGGGTACCTCCAGAGAGGGCTTCAGCGATGGAGCAAGACTAGTAGTGTAAATATTAGGCTAGTGGGGCAGATAGCTTCGAGAGTTTGCTTCAAACAAGGGGATAACTAATAAATGACCATTCTCCAAAGTTAAGGACAAGGTGTTGTCTTTCAATTTTGTTCTGACGTCAAACTTTCGCCACCACTCTACTCCCAAAATAATGTGGTACAAGGAGGTTTTTGATTACTTGGAAGTAATCAGCCAAACGATATTTTCCCACTTGCTAATCCACTAACCCTATAACCTTCAGCGTGGGAATACCTTGGGAAGCTCCTCCTCTAGCCATACCACCTGGCAAGTGATTCCACTCAAGGTAGTCGGCCAGGTCTTGGTCAATAAAATTCACGGAGGCTTCTGTATCCACCAAAATAGGTGTTATAATTATCCTTAAAGGGGATAAAAGGGTAGCGGTCATCAAAAAATACCCTGAATAATCTTTATTCAAAGCAGAAAATGCCAACACATCCCCAGAAAACTCTTCATCAGGCATAAGCATGCCTCCAGGGTATGTTTCCGCATCATAGAATGGAGAGGGATAGTTAGCCACTCTTACTACTGAGGTCACATATCCCACCATATCTTCAGCAATTGCATAAACATTTTTATATTGAAGAAGCAACTCCTTTTCCACTGACTGTGTTCTGCGGATCATGGTAGGGGTCAAGCGTGAGTTCTCTGAGGTGATCTGGTATATTAAAATGGGTTTAAATTAGAGCCATAAGCGATGATATTTGGTTTATTTTTATATAAAGAATTGGCGTTATAAAACACGTTTTTGGACGTGAATAACCCATACCCATTTTGGCAGTGGGTTGTGCATTGTTATCCAAGGCCATCACCACCAGGTCCTTCATTGATGATCTCACCTGCAATGTCTATTGGTGTTGCCAAGAAAAAATCAACTTTAAATATATTGGTTCCGTTAATTTTGAGGTAAAGTCAGGGTATCACAATCCTTAGATTGTGATACGTCTGAATCCACCAGGTATAAGCAATAAGGGTGAATTCTTAGTTGGATGTAGCAAGAATAACACCAAGATGCACCAATTATCAGCAAAATGAGAAAACTTTAGTGAGCCCACCGCGGCCATTATTAACAGAAAGGCACACTCAATTCACACTTTGCAGAAAGTCACACACGGATAATTCTAGTACACATAAAAATTGGTTGGTCATCTAATGTCAGGAGAAATCTGTAACTCTCCCGTTCCCAGCAAGGTGGTACAAGATGCACATCCACACTTCCAGAGAACTAGTCATTAATATGATGGTGAGCATAGCACCACGAAAGGGTGCTTAAGACAAAGTAATCCAGAGCAAGGGTGTACAATGCAGTATATGTTAATTTGCAGCAAACAAACAACAAGACTTAGTGGACCCCAAATAAGAGTACATAACCAAGCGGAGATCTGGGCTGGAGTGCCTGGGTGCCTAGGTCTGGAGGAGACCAGGGCGGCCTAGCGTTGCACCAGATGTGGTAGTTAATTTTGTGAAAATAAAATAGCTGACGTGGTTAGAGGCCTCCTCAAAGAGGTCCACGCACAGGTTCGCCCAAGCTACCATCTTAAAAACGTAAACCAACGGGAATTTTATGAATATGAAGATGACCAATGAGGAAAGTTGGTCTCAAGAACCATACTTTAAACAAGGGGAGGTGAGTCGTCAATTAGGAAAATGGTGCCAAGCCTAAATGGACCAATCTGTGCACCCTACCATTGGCCAGGGTTCTGTAGTTTGAGATTTAATGAACTTAAGTTATTGATTGCAGAATGAGCTAATTTGATTTTTAATATTGGAAAATTGAACGAGTGTTCCAAATCTCCACTCTCTGAGCAACCAAACTAAACTGTTGTTGTTAAGAAGATAACTAATGCGTTTTAACACCCACACTGTAACGCAGGCTGGGCATCATGCACTTCCCCTGGACCAACCTGGCCATATCTGTTCTGAACCCAGCGTTGGTCCAAGGTATGCTTTAAGTAAGGGAGGTCCTGAAGTTTGACCTTTTTGGACTCCTGACGTCCAGCTTTATTTTTGACAGTTGGTTCCTTCAATGAAGTCATGTAAACATAACATCCTGCCCTTTGGGCGAAATGGCTAGCCAGGAGGTGGGAGTTACGGCATAATGTAAATTATAAGCCACATTAAATAGAACTATGGAGGCCTCAGAGGATCAACTTTCTTTGCTCTACTGGACACCTTGGATGGTGAAGCTAAAACTTTGCCCACACCCTGTTGTACCAGAACTCGCACTAAGGGAGCCACCTCCCTCAATTTTCACCATTGTTTCCTCTATGGTGGCAACTCTGGCTTTAAGGCCACAAGACTTATTTTAACTGTTCCAACGGTGAGGTTTAGTCATGAATTTTAAAGACCACATTAAGTCCTTCCATCAGCTAACTGATTCTCTCCAATTACCAAAAGACGTTGCCATTATTGCGTTCTGGGCTTCCCTCAACTAGGGATCAGGTTCACACATGGCATGATAAATAAACCCCAAACTTTGGAGGGTCCATAAAAGCTGGTTCAGAAGTTCAGGGCCCACCATGGAATATGTGCCACCAAGAATCAGCTACCCTTAAGCCACACGTTCGCTACACCAAACCAACCCCCTCCACCAATAAGGATGATGTACTGGTATTTATCAATGATGAGGAAAAACCAACCAGTAAATATTTACAGAACAAAGTACAGAGATGGATTCACAGCCAACTTCATTATGTTGGAAGTAGAACAAGATACCCCTCTCATACTCAATATGTAGGGCCCTCGCTCCCTATGTCCCCCAATGCCGCAGGACAGAGAGGCTAAGGGGCTTTGACCTCTTGTCTCACAACTTAGCATGCTCCCCTGAAACCACCCAACATGTCCAACCAACTTTTCAATCTCAAAAATTTCCTCAACCAACAACTAGATGCCCTGGGGAATTAAGTAATTCAGGCTAATTCATATGAACCCAGACTCATGAAGCTTATCAACAAAGTATCAAACAGACCCACATGCACTATTTTTAATTCTCCTGGACCTGGAGGACCCAGGATTGTCCTTACCATCTGGAGACAATAGAACAAGTCAAAGAGGATTGCCGCCATAATCCCATTTTTAAGATCTCGGCCACATATGCCCATTGATGAATTCATCAAACAACACATCAGCCCCACTCTCATATGCTCAGGTGGCAGTAATGCCTTATTAATCTTTCAACAAGTCACAGTACCACTCCAAGTTGCACACATAAGCAAATACCACTGCTGGAGTATGATTCTTTAACTGCTTTAATAAATTTGATCACGCCTATTTATTGTTTGCCGTGGACACTACAGTTGGCTCCATATAGCAAAGGTGAATGCACTAAGTGACACGAGAGCTTCAGAAAAACATTATTAATCTTAAGATGGTGTAAGCGTTATAACTGGCAGGTACCATGGGGCGTCCATTATGGGGCCTCAAGGTACTGATGGTCATCCTTCTTCTGTGTGAGCTGTTAAATTTCTTGGACCACAACCATAAGTTTTAAGCCAATTTCTTGGCAATTCCAGACCTACTTTACTTCATGATACTGGGGGTAGGACAATGGCGTTAACAGGAAGTTACTATCAACTTTAAGAAAAACATGCTCACTTTTTTGCACTACTATCACTATGGCGAAATTCCTCTGCTCTCCACATTGGTGAATTAAAATGCTTTGGCAGCCATGGCGGAATACTATACTTTGAGCGTGGTAGCTAATCTACCCATGATGCACTCCATAATAGAATTATACAAAGAGATCTTTGACATGGACATAGTGAACCGCTTGCCACCTTAAACCAAGTTTGACATTGACTTTCACTTAACGATGGATCACATTAATATCAATTGCCCACTTTAATGTATACCACCTTTGTTAATAAGATTGTTAATTTTTAGATATTACTGGACAATAAGCACATAATTGGCACAATGTACAATAGTTGCTGAAGGGGGATTCGAACTTAAATAGTCAATTCGGCAAATAGAGTGAATTCTGCTGGAGCTATTAATGATGAGACGAAACCCCTAAAATTGTATAGAATAAAGTGGTACTAAGTTGACGGCCTGAAAGCAAACAAGATGATCAAAGAAAATAATTGAACAAGAGAATGTAGGGAAAAGTTTTTTGAAGAGGAAGAGAGAGGAAAAGGTTAACAGAGTTAGCCTTATCTATATATTAATAAATTAATACTGTCAGGGCAATAGCTCGTTATTTAAGTATCTGATTAGTAAATTTAGCAAGGATCAGCAATTGTCATATTGCTCATCCGTTTCTCAGTGGATTTTCATCTATGCAACTAGCTTGGCGGAATCAGCCATAAACTCCAAAAGTTAACAGAGTTTCTCACTACAGGGGGCCACTGATCAACTTTTTTAAAAAAGTTGTATATTTGCCAAGCAAATGGTGCAACTGGTTCCCCTTGATGGGGTACTTCCCCAGTTTATTGGTTTATTTCAATACACGGAACTGAAACTTGCCTTGGATACATTAAGCCAGGCTCAAAATATGCTTTTTTGATAAAAAATATATATTGGATCAGCTCAACAAAGCCTTTCACCAACTGCACCTGGTGGGTTGCCAATCCAGACAACTTGGTAACCGTCTGGATGAAACTACAACGCGACTTACTGTGCTGAGTGCTCATGGATTAGTAGTTCTGGAGAGGGATGGGTTTGCATTGACAAGCTGCCCCCGTTTAACCATAATGGAAACATACCCAGATTCTTTAAGCAGTTCAAATTTGCAGTAGAAGGGGCTTCTGATCAGCGGAAAGCTAAACTCTTGTTATCCGCCCTAAAGTTGAGAGCACCAAACAGGTCACATGTTACATTAAGAGTAGTACTATAACTTATCAAGAAGTGAAGGTGACTGTGATCCGCCTGTTTGGGAGTGTGGCAAAAATGGTGTAGCGCAAGGCAGAGAGTTTAGTTATGCAGTTTTAAAAGAACAAGTCATTGGTGGAGTTTGCAGAGCATTTCACAGTTGAGGCTCACGTGTTGATAGGAGCAAATATAAAACTAACGAGGAGGTGGACTTAGCAATGATGGCGGCTGTCAAGTCATATCAAGAATTTTATAATGCTATGAACCACATCCTTCAAGACGACGTGGAGCTATTAAAATTATTAATTGTTTACGCCGTCTATCTATCACATTTAATGCCCCAATGTGGAACGGAAAGCCTCTGCAACTGTTACCAAATCCCCATCAGGAAATGGACCTCAACAGTATTGGTGCAATCCGTTGGTTAATCCTTGTCCACTTAACGTCTGGCGGTTCTTTTCTGACCCATTATTCTCAACCAGCTCATCCTCAGACAAATTACCATCCATCATTTAATTTCTGACCTGAACCTTTAAGTGGTATACAGAGATAAGTGCCGTTTACAGATGCTTGTTTCTCATGCGGCCAAAAAGGCCATTATACAGCTGGATGTCTGACCAAACTGAATGTCCAAGCAGTACTGGCTGCCCCAATTGGACAGGGAAAAGTTGAGTTTAGATGAGATGGGACACTCTACTTTCACAAACTTAAACTTATTTGTCACTGATGATTCTCATGAGTTGCGCTGCAGTAGCCCAGCTACTCACCTGACAATTTATTATATCAACAAATCCCCTACGATATTTTGGTCTCAAACCAAGGGAGAGAGCCAAATAACACAGACTTAGAGTTCCACCGAGATGTGCAAAAACCATAAGCCTCAAAACCCTTGAGTAAAACGATACAGTTGAAGTTAGACCCTCAACTAATGTCGCAGCTCTAGAGAAGTGAACGTGGCAATCTCAGTAGAGAAAATTGCTCAGGAGTATCCTCATGTTGCCACCAGTATTATCACTTTACTGGATAACCAAAAGCCTTTGGATGTTATTGTAATAAACACCAACGGTCCCTCTTATTTGGAATTTACATACTGTGTTTTTTTTGTACAAAACACAAATATTTGAGCAATCATAGATACTGGCGCTCATGTCAATATTATATCCACAAAATTCGTGGCTAAGCTTCAAATGAATCCTGATGTGGAACACCAAATAGTGTATGGGACTTCAGGGGCGCAGAGCACTGTGTCAGAAGGCACAATACCCTGTTGCCTCTGAGGTTTAGTTCAGATGGTGCATCCACTCCGGTGGTAGTTCTCCTAACAATCACTATTACATGTTGATTAAAGCCATGTTCATGCGGAAATTCAGGAATTGATTGATGTGGTGGAGGGAACACTTAATATTCTGAGACAACGGATACTCATCTATTTTACCTCCAATGGAGTCCCAGAAGACCCAATCTGTTCCAGTCAAATTAATCTTGCATAGAGTGATGGGGTGATACCTGTACTTTATTACTGAATAAAGTGGAGGACCTGAGCTCTTCCTAACCAGAATTGCAAGTACAATGGTATTCCGCTGTAGGCTGCAGGTGCTTTAAGCATACCTTCTGGGCATCAGGTCATCATCAGAAAATTGCTTTTCTGAACATTGGGCTCTGCTAGTGTGCCAGGCTGTAAAAATTTACTCTTGGTTGTTATTGGCAAGCAACCCAGTAACCATTTTACTGCACGGGTTCATTTCCTTGTGCACTGCGTCACGTTGCATAGAATGAATTATTGATTAATAATAGTATGGAGACTATTATCTGTAGTTGAGTATGAACTATATTTCGGCCCAACACTCAGCCAGTATTCCCAATTAAATACTCATGTTGTCATACTCATAGGGATTTGTTCCCTTCCTCTTGTCCACCTGACCTTCACTAAGATACCCTGGTGACAGTCTCTCTCGGCCTAACACACAGTTGGCAGCTATCTCTGATTGTGGTTCCTTCTTCTCTAGATCCCCGCTTGGATCTTTACTCTTCACTCTGAGAGTCTTCCAATTATTGCCCTCTGCAATATCATCCTTAGATAGAACAACACAATAGAAGCTGATAGTCTAACTATACACCAAATTGATAATATTACTGTATCTTTAAACTCTGTAAAGTACTGTAAAACACTGTTTTTTTCTTTATCTTCTGGCTTCCTGCCATAGAAGGACCTTGGTCCACCTGACAATTAAATCCTTATCACCTGTATCAACTCCAGGATGGGTGAAACCAAATGGAAAATTGAGCTGATCCATATCTATTCCAAAGTGGTGTTTTTTTATTATAGTAAATCCTAGGGGAATTATATAGTGGGGAATTCTGCTGCCTAACCCTCAGTTGACAACTTTTTGATGAAATGGCAGCCTTTGCTATTGAATCACCCATCCTCGTCTTGGCAGCGATGGTCTTCCTCATCCTGGCTAGGATTCTGTCATTGGACATCCTTGTGACCTCAAATATAGAGAGTTGGAAAACGAGTCCCTAACGTTTTCCTCTCAATCCAAACAAACCAACCATATTTGGCTAGTGACCTGCTTAGGTAATGGGACATATTATCCATTAAGGCAGGTCAAACACCAACTGATAAATTTGTTAGTTGCAGGCAGCATCACTCGCCTCACAACTTACTATTCATTATCAATCAGTCAGTGATAAAACCCAACTGATCCCAATTAATACAACTGATAGTTAATCACTATCAGATATCCCTATTTTGTTGGCAACTCCACCCAATGAGATCTTAAGTATTCATCTAGAAGGAACCCAATGGATATGACCAGGCAAATATCTCAATATCCCCCAAA